>JAQIXS010001394.1:0-30543 GCA_034700785.1 Rossiulus vilnensis | reverse complement strand
TATGTACATGCTAGGCGAGTTTAATGACAGAATTCTACTGGGGGAATGTTCTGATCAATGTTTCTCATCAAAAAAATAATCCAATCCGACAAACAATTAAAGGGTTTTAATAGTTGTCGATCTATTGTTGTTTCAAATTCCAACGAATTCAAGAATGCAATCACAAAATAATTCAATCGATACCAATATATTTGCTATCATTCCTTCATGAATTCCATCTTCGTTTCCAAAAATATATCAACAGATGAATTTTATTTCCACAGTTCTTAATTTTTGTTTGTATATATTTGGTTTTTAAACTAATGATGCAATAACTGAAAAGCTGCATCATTACATAATTTTCAAACGTGAAGGGAAATGAGAATATGTATAATTTGAAGAAATGTGTAAAACAACTTTGCATTCAGTTTGTGTAAACGGATGCAGTAAATTTTACTAAATCCAATCATTTTTTGTCCAGCACTTTTCACCTTTTGCCAAGAACCCACAAGCCATTTCGAAAATACGCCGTCATTTGTGCCAAAGTGAAAGTAAGATGGCAGAAGCTGCTTTCAAGCATCACAAAAATAAAAGTGCGAGAAGGCAGTGCCATATAACTTTCATTGCGTCTACCCAATTGCTGTTTAATCTAATATATCAATCACATTCACATCTTAAATGAAAAAAAATCATAAAAAATGAGTATTACGGTCTTTATCCTGTATATGGGTATAATGCAACAGCACATCTTGATCAAACATGTTGTAATACTACCAAAACTCAAACAGCACACAAACGCTACATGTATGTTCTTGGACCACATACCATATCAAAACTGAAACCACGAGTCGCTTGACATAGCAGCCAGACCTAACGATGGTCAACAGAGAAATGAGAATGAAATTTTTGGGCGCTTAATAACTGCAGTAGCCATTTGGAGAGGGTGCTTTTGTATTTTGCTTGACTGAACACATATTGGTTAACTCTGAGATGCATTGTGCATTTGACACTGGCAAGAGCCACTTGAAACTTTCCCTGCATACCCAAAACGTAGCAAATGCAACCAGTGTTTGAAAGCCGCCCAATTTAGATCATGAAAGAAAATATGAGGGTCTGGCATACTGGCAGTTAAATAAAGAATAAAAAAGAGGCGTCAATAGTGCATACATGTAACAGTGTTTCAGCAGTCACAAAACAATGGCGACATTGTCCCGAGCACACAAAGCATATCCATTTTGCGCTGCAACAGAAGCAGCTTGCGAGACACTAGCTAGGGTTCATTACAAGTTTACATTGAAGCGTTAGAAAATAGGATTTTCCCGGTAAAAGACACAATGGCATTCACAAGCTTCATGATGCTAACAGAGGCGCTTACGTATAAACTCCGCAGCTCTGAAACTTGCGTTTTCATTAGTTTCGAATGCAAACCAACAAACTAAATTACAAATTTTCGGTTAAGAAAGCTAGGACAACTGAGAAACAAAGGATGGCACTAAGTGTCATGACTATGTTGTTTTAGCTGTAATTGCATTCAGAGGCGCAGGTTCGAAACCCTATGGCGGACTTTGATTTGCGTGCTTTTCCAAAACTGCTTCCAGAAAAATAGTGAGCCGGTTTCACTACGAATCGGTCACCACCGTGCTCCTTCCCTCTCCTCTTCCCCGACCCACAAATGGTTACAATAAAGAAAAACAGGTGATCGAGTCGAAATGTGCAGTCTGATACAGGTTCTAACTGCGACTGAAAGAAAAAATAAATATTCTCTATAAAGTAATTTGGTAGCAGTAAAATGGACATCGTCCAAAGAAAACTTATCAACTTTCATTGAATACTACTATAGGCAGCCTAATTAGGACTTTGGCATCAAATTTCCATGTGAACTATGGAATTTAGTAAACATCTTGCAGCTTCGAGGAAAAAGCCAGTGTAACTTTTACGAAATTAACTAGCCAATATAATTCTTGCTAGTTTTACGCTTTGATTTTTGTATCCCAACTTTCTCAACACAGAACTTGACATGCAATTTTACATCACAAATTGTTAAAAATTAAAAGAAAGAATCTAGACTAGATGGTCGAGTGTTTTTGGAGCAAGGGGTGAGGGCCATTGCACTCTTGACCGTTTATTTTCCACTATTAATTTAGTGAGTTTACCAAGGTCCTATCGAGCGACTAATGTAACTCAATACAGGATATCGCTGAGCATCCTATTTTAGTTTCCCCATGAAGCACGGCTGAATAACAAGAAAGTACGCAATTAGAGGGTTTAAGTATAAACAACTTCAGAAATGCTTTCACACGTCTGAGATTAAATTGGAAATTAAATAACATGATAGAATTCCTTTCTGAGATAAATATGCCCTGCCTATCGGTCGTTTCAAAGAATATTACCATTTGTCAGACAAATTAAAAGGGCTTTCAGGGGAGCCAAGCTCAAAAATTCTAAATTCTTATAATTTTTCAGGATTGAAATACACTCAGAACCCGTTGAACGTGGGGATGCTTTGTCATTATAACATAACGTAAATAGACATGCATATCTGACAAATTAAGTATACATCAGTTCGTGGAATAATAATCAAAATGTGACACGATTTGTGTGGTATTGGTAATGCCTGCTTTCAATCGCAATATAGCTTTTATGCTGACATTATAAATGTTTTGTTGCATCTAGCATTCTGAGAAATGCGGGTTCCAAACACAGGACTATCGTCCTGATTTATTTTTTGTGGTTTTCTAAAGTTCTTCTAATGTATTTGCTGGGACGGATCTTTAATAATCGACCACGATCGTGCTCCTTCCCATCTCTATTCTTACTGTTGCCTAGTTCTCTTTCCTTTACAGCATATGGCCTACAACATAGCACAAACACCACTATTTTTTCACATTACCATTTAAATATCAATTGATTGCAGATCATTACGTGCATTCCTGAAATTTATTTGCTCGTGGTAACAAATCTGCACTATGCAGGGTCTGAGTGTAACGGTTTTTTAATTTTGCAAAAACTCAATTTCCAAATGCAGCCGTTAAACTGGCGTAAGCACAATGGGATATCTCTGATCTTAAATCCCTCTTATAATTTCTGATAATCTAAGATCTTAAGATTCATTTACGATGATCTACTTCCGCACAAATTGAATTTTCAATTGTGCTTACCTACGTGTTTCCTTGATAATATTTTGAAGAAATTTTGTTTCTTTTTTTATGAAATTTATGTAACCCAAAATCCATCATTTTGATACCCAGTGAATTTGTCCCATTTTACAAATGTAGTAATCTTTGGTGCTATAAAATAAATTTTCTCAAAGAAAATTTCATAAACACTTTTCTACATGTACAATGTATATGACCCTTCACTAATCCCAAACCCAAAATGGATCAGCCACTAATAACGAGTAACTGATCCCCCATGGAAGGTGGTCTTTCCCTGGGCCAGTGATGGCTCTTGGCATCCTTGTCCATGAAGAAATCACGCTTGCTAATACTGCTCATTTCACATCAGCTACTGACTAAGAAAACATATCACGTCACACCTGCATTTCAAGTAGGCCTATAGTTCCATTCATATTGTTGAAAAAGTCAAAGATAGGTTATCATAGGATATCAAAAAATTACCGAAGTGTACTTCATCCCGACAATCCGATTTCATAGGCAACAATAAACACAGCCAATTTGAACTCTTTATCCAATCACAGCTGCTATTGTCAACAAAACTGGTTGAACGTGAGTTGTATGTGACATGAAACACGTCACGTAACCGCACCATGCTCAAGAGCTTGCTACAGATATAAAAACCCTATAGGTTGGCACAACCAAATAAAGAATAAATAGGTTTCAACACCATAGATGTAGGAATTCCAAAGATGCCTTTGCCTCAACTCACCAAAGAGAGCAAACGAGCGCAAGCAGCAGCAACCGTCATTTGTTCGTTTTTGCTAAGTGAAAGTACATGAAATAAAGCCGTCTTACTCAAAGTCGACGTGCTCAAACCGGGTTGTACGTGTCAATGTTAAAATGCGCTAAACTCGAACTTCGTCAATCGTTTGACAAGAAATGATGTGTAAACTGCGGATGACGTTTCACAAAAGAAGCAATAAATCCCATCTTGTTCATCAAAGGCTCGCGTGCTTACAAATTCCATTAGAAAGCACTGACAGGACGGGAACAGCTGATCCGTTCCACAGAAGTCCTGAGTTCGCACGATTAACAATTCACCGAAAGTCATTGGTCGAATCAGCAGCACAGATAAGGGGCTTCATACTTAGTTCAGAATCCCGTTAGTTCTTCTGCATGAACAGCTTTGGTGCAGGGGATCTGGTAGGAGGTACTGGAGTATTTAATTCAACGGGGAACAGTTGCCAATAATGATTGGCTTCGTTATTACGAACCACGGCACAATGTTGTCTCTTCTACGTGACTATAGCTTTGTGTAGAAGTGCAATTGGACGATTTTTCTTTTATGAAAAGAGAGATGCTAATGCCATCACTATTCTGGATCACAAGTACAACTAGTGCAAAAAATATGCACAAACTTGGAAGAAACGGGCAAAGAGTTAATTGAGCGAATTCCGATCTTCCGCGCACTGTCACTTGTTTTATGTACACTTTCATTGTATTTCGGCCGTGGCATGCACAACCGCGACTAGCGACAGATTACACCGGGACGTGAGGAAAAAGTTTTCCAAGACTGAAAATTTGAAACGACTTAATAAATGGCTGCCAATTCGCTGTTAACTCCAAACGCAGCAATATCTTTGATAGTTAATGGTGGGGGTAATTCATCGACTTCCCACAAAAGGTACGACCTCTCAAAGCTGCAGCCTGGGCACTCGCGGTTCGCGAACACCATCAAGCTCCTCCCTTTATGCAGCAACCAACGTCCAGAAATAGGATGACTCATTGGTTATGATGACGGAGAGGGAGATCGAGATAGAAATGGGAGCGAGCTCAGAATTTCAGGTCTTCGGAGGCACCCAAATTTGCGATGGTCTTTTTTATACGAAGAGCCGTCAGTCGGGCAGCTGCATTATGATACCAGCATTCCTTCATTACCTTTGACATGACACGCAAAGCCTGAAAAACAAGAGTGGAATGTTATTGGAACTCAAACATTGAGCTTAAACTGCACGTAATTAACAGTACATTTACTTGACATTTACATTTACTTTGAAATAAAACTGCACTGCTTCACAGCCATCGAATACTGATTTTTATATGACAGCTCTATAGCTCAACTAATAGTGTGACAATGATTAAAATATTACCTCACAGGCCTGCCACCTGTTGGGAATTGAAGGGCGCTGCCTTTCTGTGCAAATCACCTTTCTCATCTCGTCGATAGTCGGGTCGGAAGGCACCATGTCATAATATGGGAGCTGGTAATCTTCGTAGATACCTATCATAGGCACAAAGTATATTAATCTAATGCGATCACTAACAACATTCATCAGCCACATCTGATATAACTACAGAATTCTACCTCCTACGTTACAACGTCTGGTGATTTCCCAAAACACAAGGCCAAGCGCATACACATCAGCTCTTTTGAAGGAATCGAAATGGTTCATATTTAGAGTCTCGTCCAATACTTCCGGCGCCATGTAACGCTTTGTTCCGACGCGATTGTTGGGAGGGATATCCACTGTGTCGGTGGCAGCATCATGGCGTACAGCCAATCCAAGATCAGCAATAGCACATGTCCCATTGTATTTCACCAAGATGTTCTTGCTTTTCAAATCTCTGTGAGCTATGGCAGGTTTTCCTGTATAATATACCTGGTAATTAACATTTGGAAAAAAAATCCAGGCAGATTCTCACTGCAAAGCAGTACACGACGTTAACCATGCAGTAACTTATGACGGTTAATTTTGAGGACGTTTTCCTTGCCCAATAAGATTGAAATTTGAAACCAACAAAAATAATTATAACCAGCTGAGGAGACACGAAATTGTTTAGACAGGCAATAGAATTGTACAATTGAATCCTCTTTCTAATAATTATTGGTTCACGTCAAAAAACAAATAGAACAATGACAAATCTTGGATTTCTGTAAAGGGAGTGTGCGGTTTATGTTCAAGGAAAAGGTAGGCTGCACATTCTGTATGTTGATCCGCTACTGATACAATCTTCCCACTCTGTGGTTTTCAATGACTTTTGATCCTCATTTTCAGCGGTTTTTTATGTCGCAAAGACATTCAGTGTCTTGTCTTATAAAGCCCGAGTAAATGACTTATTAAAGAGATTCTTGCTTACCCTGCGTTCCAACAATTTCCATGTGCAAATGGGACAAGCCGTTGGCAATGGACAACGTCATGCGGCACATCCCAGCTGTATCCACAGTGGCACGATTTAAATAATCAAAGAGCGAACCATTTTCGTGATAATCAGTGATGAGCCATAACTGAGTCCAAGTACCGTTATCTAAAAGAAAAAGTAACGTTACCATTTCTAAAGCGCACAAACACACCAAAACCCAAGGTTTTCATTACAAGTCCAAGTTGCATTCACTGCACTCTCAAATATTTGAAATACACTGCTGTTAACGTTATTCATAATTAACAGCAAATTGACTGCCAACTTGTAGATTGTACCAACTTGTGAACACATTCATGTAAGTGATTCGGAAAGGCTAGATGGCACGGTTTGCACAATCTTGGCACTACCTTTGTTATCAGCTGCAATGAATCCCAGAATGTTTTCGTGCCGCAACATTATGGTCTGATAAATCTCGGCTTCTCGGAACCATGACCGCTCTTCACGGGATGAGAAAATCTTCACGGCAACATTTTCGCCCCTCCACCTCCCTCGCCACACTTCTCCGAAACGTCCTTTGCCTATAATTTCCAGCAACTGAATTTGTCGGGCAATGCTCCGTTGTACCAATAAGGGCAAACCTATAAACATAAATTTGTAACGTGGGGAAAACTTGAGAGAAAAGTGAAACCCTCCATACAAAAACATGCTAGTGGTGACGTCTACTCGACTTTAAAAGTGATTCATATGACTAAATGATGAGTACTATCTCAGAACTATCCCAACACTTTTTTATATAGTAAAAATGACTATGAAAAATGCCGATTCTGTTAACGAGATACTTACCAGAGCCAGATCCCGATGTTGTCATTTCGATCATGTCTCTTAAGGTTTGCCCACCTCCCAACATAGGATGGTCAGCACCATCCAGAGTGACTTCAACTTCATTGCGGATGCGTTGCAATGATTGTTGCTTTTGTTGGCGCATGGATAAAATCACAACGAAAACGACGCTTATAAAGCAGATAGGCAGCACAATTACCAAAGCCTGCTCAATGGGCGTCAAACTAGCGCCTTTCGTATCATCACCTTCCTCACCTGATATCAGGAAAGAAAACTAAAGGTTATACAAGCACTATCAGATGTTTCATATAGACTTATGGTTTTTAAAACTAAATAACGCTCTATGCAAACCACTTCAAATTTGTATGAAAGAACAGGAAAAAGCTAGAAATGATTTCCGAACGAAAATCTGAACAAAAAATTATTTCCATTCTTTCTGTATCCAATAGTGTGCATGTATCTTCGGGCAAGATCCATTGTTTATTTCATCCTTAATAAGACCTCCGTCAAATATAATCAGCAAAGAGTTGACATGTGATAGGGAGTGAAAGGAGAGTAGCATTACAGATATACGTCAATGACGATTAAAGGGTTTTCAACTTTTATTACATTAATGTTTTCAAGGGAAATTTAGTAGTTCAATCCAATCCTCAATTGTTGCAAATACGCCTTTCACTACGCAGCCTTTACATGTAAATGGGAACGGGCTTCTAACATTTATTTCTTCATGATGTGGCTTTTCCAAGAACTACATTTTAATTTCAAATTTTGATCATAGTTACCGGCTAATGGTAACTAAGGAATAATTGCCAAGCTGACTGTACACGCAAAATAAAGAGTGCGAAGACATGGTCTCGGATTTTTCGACAATAATGAAACTGACAATTCTTGGAAGTTAGGCATGGAAACAAAGGCTCAATAACTTGCACGAGACTATTAGACATGATTGTGATGTCTCTTTAACTCAGCAATTAACATGCTAGATGGCATTTGTTTAAAGAGAGGCAACGCTGGCAAAATTATCCCTTCGGAGATTTGGGAACAATCGAGCATCCGATGCACAACTGATTTCTTTATAGCGTCTTTCTCATAATGTGCTCATTCCCAAAAGAGAGCACGTTCCTTTAATCGGGAGCAATTTCATACCGTGGATACACTGTGCCTTTACTAACATAAAATTGCTATTTTTATCGTAATTGTTGCCAAGATCTCCGTACACGTGTGCTCAGTTAATTTAAGATAATTTTATTTCCGATATATGGTGAGAAATAAATCAAGCTTTTATATATTTTCTGAGAAGTGTATAGTCATAGCCTAAATGATTATAATGGAGGTAACCTGTAAACTCGATTTGCCTTATACACTAATACGTGAATACATCTTTGGTAGAATGGTAGCGTAGTCTAGTTGTATCATATTCTGTCAGCTAGCAAAGATCTTGGGTCGAATTAAATACATGTAATGCACCGAATTTATAGCATTGAAATGGTTTGCATAAGCTTTACGGTGATCTTTTAAGAGCTTAACGAGTTACACTCAACGATTTGAACGGACAATAATATTACAAAATTAGGTGCAGATGGCACCAAGACCTCAGATTAGAACACAATGCGTGAATATACAAAACTATACATTTAGAACATTTGACAAAATGCCGGTAACAAGCATTTTGACCATCATATCATCAGACAAATTATAGCTGGGACAGAGTAAATTTACTTTTTCATCACGTAAATGAGTACATTCCTGCCTGCATTAAATGCATGCTATTTATGACCAATTATTCAAAATGATGCACAGTTTCTTTGGAAAGTTTAAGAATTTTTTCGAAATCCATATTTTATAAATAGTGCAAATTTACGAAATAAACCATATCTAAACGGCAAATGAGAAATATCCTTCCATTTGTTTCAAGACCTGTACTGTATAAAAAATCATATGGCCTGCTTAAGATTCCCTGCAATCGAAAAGAATATTCGAAATACTATCTTTACTATTTTAAAATGTACTGATTAATGCACCCTGATATACAATTATTGACAGAAAGTTGATACACAGGGCAATTCAAGTATCAGATATTATGAAAAAATAAATTCCTCGCTATCAGCCACTTATAATAAACAAAAACAATGCATTCTATTGAATTGCACGCAGGTCTATTCAGAGTGTCCACGTAACGGAGATCAAGAAGTTGTCAAAGGTTTCAAATTCATCTAAATTATGTGAAATACTATAGCAATTGCACAATCATAATCACAATTTTAAAAAGGACTGTTCGGAATCTAGATTTTAAAACAAGCGTGTCAGCCGTTTACTAATTAAAATTGATGTGTCGAAGTTTGCTACTATGTACGACTGTAATACGATCGTAAACTGAACACAGTGAATGACCAATATATAACACACAATGGTGACTAGAAATGAAATTCTCTAAGCATTAGCAAAGAGTGTGGAGTCAAACAAAGTGATGTGAAATAGGCGTCTGTACTTTGCGGCAAGTAAATTAAATCAGGCTAATTGGCTTTGAAATGTGTATTCGTGCGATCCCCCAATTGTTCCAAATGGAAAACAGAAGTTGACAATTGAGTTTCGACAGTCACTGTCCGCAGACTAGGAGATCACTTTGCTTTTATGCAAAATGCTGATGGGTCGTTCCAAATTTTAAAAACAATCGAATGGTTTGTCAAAAATGATTTACACTCATCAGTATTCAAGGGCTTCTAGGAATCAACAATCACTGTACAAAAAAAAAACATTTATGATTATGCAATTGGCCAATGAATAGGAAACTAAGGCGATGGCAACCAATAACAGGTGACAGTTGCGAATCAAATGGTTCAGACAGAACGACTACAGTACAGCACAGACAAGACGCAAAAACCGAGGTTTTACCTTCTTCTCCCATATTCGCTGTCAGCTAGGGTTTACGGAAGTCGCAGTCGAAAAATAACACAAGTCAGGGGCAATGGACAGTGATTTTTTTTGGTTAGAAAGAAATAGAAGCTTTAGAAAACTAGGGAGAACGAAGCGGAAGCAATAGGTATTCGCTTGGTTGCGATGCAAAAGCGAAAGCATTGGCAGGTGGTTTGCAATATTGCAATTGCGACCAAAATCGGGTGAAATTTTTAATCCATAAACGGTAAAGGGTATGCCTTTTGGAGGCACGCAATTTCGCATTCCTAAAGAATCTTCCACCGTCAAAGAAATTTGGAACGAAACGCGTGCAAACTTCCTTGCGGCAGATCCTCCAGGGCTTGTAATTTACTCAAAATTTTAGAAATGAACCCCACGAAGTACAAAAGTACGGTAATTAATGTGATTATCCAAAAGTTACCAGAAAAGACAAAGCCAAAATGGGCGTTATGAGCGAAGAATGGAATTATTGTTGCTTTAGTGGTTGTTCAAGCAGGCGGGTGGTTTGGCTCAGGTCAATCAAAGAGCAGGTTGATAACGGTCGCATAATCTTTCAAAAGTAAAAGTGAAATACGTGTCAAAGTAACAGCATCTGTATAATAATGACGACAAATGGACTAGTTTTAAACATGTACCATACTTGAAACGCATGAAGTACGGAAGTTACCACGAGGCATAAATGAACTGACAATTTTTACATTAACCACTGAATTTAACAGGAGAACAAACTCCACAAAAACTGAACAAAAAAATAAATATTTTTAAAAGACTTGACAGCAATGTATATGCAGAACTCCAATGGTACTATCACGCGGAAATTTAAAGCCCAATCTGTTGCGATATGATAAAGGCTGAGAGAAAAATGTGCATATACATTTATCTTGCAAATATATTAATAAGTGACTTTTGTTTTTTATTTGAGTTCTACACGAAATTCACCGTGGCCTAAATTAACAAGCAAAACAACGGAGATAAAATATGGTTTGTTCATTTTAATATCGCTGTATCGTTAACACTAAACTGATTGCGTTCCTAGAAACTTGTCTTTTAGTAAATGTAGGATTTTTTGAAAGTTGCAATATGAATTTTGACATCGATTGATACAAATAAATTGAAACTATGCATTAAACCGTCATTTCGTATTCAAAGCGGCATTAATTTTGGCACTAGTACGGAACGACAGCAAGCTGGAGCTTTTCCTCAACAATGCTGTTTGGCCTCTTAATGGAAAAAAAAATGAATAAAACACAAACAGTTTGCATATTCAACAGCAAACTATTGGTTTTCTTCTTTGCTTCTGGTAAATCTTAGTGGAAAGTCATATAAAACGCAATGAAATGTTTCTTAAGGGTGCCGTGTGAGGTGCATGGCGTAACATCACCAGAAGTTAAATTTGTCTATCCAGGGATGAGGGATTCGATCAAGTAGTTTTATGCGAACCAGACATCCTGCAAACCTGGTACATCTTTATGATGATAAAAACACTGCGTGCACTTTTTCCAGCAGCATTAATGAAATAGGCTCATTGCCAAAAACAAAAAAACGTTAGATAAAACTTCGCCAAGTACATGCATACATCTTCTAGAGTGATTTGCTTTTAATTAGCATAGCGAGTTTAATTTACATAACCATTAAGAGAACCTTACAGCACTGATGAATTTCTGAAGGCAGCGACTTTTAATCATTGTCAATTGTCTTTCACTTCCAACAGCTACTGACAAAGTTATGTAATATTCCAATAATTTGTTAAATAAAATCATATCGTAAATACAAGCTTCAGATACATTTAGCTTTATTGGAAGTCGTTCATTGATTATTTGGACTAAAAGCAGACTAATAAGGAATTAATGTCAAGAACACCTTCAAAAACACCATTGTCCTATTCATCCCATGGATTTCTTTGAAGACTAATTAAAAATGTTGAAAATGAAGCTAGTTCCCAGTTTACAGAATTTTAAAAAACATTTTAAAGAACTCGACTATTTAAGGAATAGGCATTTCCTTGTTTCGTTCAAATTGACAAAGGTGATTAGCATAGCAAAAGTTAGTTTGAGAAAAAATGAAGAAAAAATCCCGCACTCTTAAGTCAGCTGTAGTTTTGGTTGGAATTTTTCTTCCTAATTGCTTCACTATTCCACTTAAGACAGTCTTTAGTTTTATTACGTAAATTACCCTATAATCTAGCATTTTATTTCATAGTAAAACATACATGGATTCCTATCATGTCTATCATATGAAATGACCTAAAAGCTCTTCAGGAAGTATTCTCCACAAGTTTGTCCACAAAATCATCTCTTACCAAAATTCAGACAGGCACGTTAGAGGCTTTGAATTTATGTTTTCAAACAATAGTCAAGATGCACGTAGTTTCGATTACTTGAAACAATCAAACATTAGTCGTTCACAATATTTCATGATTTAAAACAGCTGACATTCCATGGCTGTAATATTCTATAGTAAATGAGTAATAGTCAAGTTGCATGATGATGTCACCATATCATTTGACATATAAATTGATTGTTTTCTCTTATTTTACTAACAAACTTGCAGAATTTGCTGTAACGTGCCTTAAACTATTTTGTCATTATCAGTCTGTTATTTAAATAACAATGACAGTACCTTTTATTCGGTGTCGATTCATAATTTCAATAATGCAAATATTAGAATGCCATAATGATTTTCACGCGCACGAAGGTCAAAGTGAGAGGTGATTTATGCTGATTACTTTTGGAAAATACCCGCGCTGCATTTCTGGCAAGGCTATTAGGCTACCAAGTTTAAAAATACTTTATAGTTTTATAAATTGTCACCAGAACAGAATGTACAATACAGGCTTGTCTGTCAATGTTTACAATTTTTGGATGGAATAAAAATGTAGACCCACTTGCAAAACAGTTTCGAAATCGATGTGCAATATTAGCACGAAATATCTGTCAACTAAAAAGGGACCTTTGCCAAGTGGACAGAAGCTTCAATATGCTGTCAAGACTCAAAATTTAATTTTCTCAACCGTTCTGACCAATTACTCATAACCGACTAGTACAAAAGACAAAAAAGAAATTATATATATAATTAAAAATTAAAAATAAAGTTATAGTAAGAAAAATAGGAAAGACGACCCACGAGACAACCACCACTGCCCGTAGCACAACCATGAGTAGCATGCCGTGGGACACCATAACCCACCTGGGGGTTTAGTCGGCAAAACCAGCTGTAAGTCTCTATTACAGAAGTCGTAATGGCTGCAGCACTTGCGCACCCTCTCAATAGAACCCCCATTTTTCGCTTGCCGGCACAAGAAAGGAGATTCAGGTGGCACACCGTGGTTAAGACACCTGAGAGGCAAGAACGGTGAAGAGTTGAGAAACGGTGTTAGATGAAGAGGAAACAGAACCTACCTTGGCGGACGATTGGGGGAGCTAGTGTTGGGTTTAGGTCACGATTGCAATAGTCATAAGACTTGCAGCATTGAATATCAAATTTCGGGTTGGTCTGATCAGTATTTAGGCACCAAAGTGGATTCTCTGGAGGAAATAATTTCGCTTTTGGGAAGCACCTAAAGGAGAAAAAAATTTCAAATAACAAAACATTCATTCGAAACACGGCATGCGGCACAGTAGTTGAGAACTGAGCTCAGCGAGGCGACATTGTCATCACCATTTCATAATCGACGACGTTTTTGACATTCAATTCAAATAGCAGACAAAATAACTACGAATAGTATTAATATCTGCTTTAATTCCACATCGGGATAATTTTCATCCATCATTCATCGTTCAGTGCAGCTAGGGCACGTTTTTCACACGCTGCACTTGATCTTGGCAAGCGTGGTTTATATATCTCGATAAAACCGCATGAATCTCGCTTCGCTCAGCAACTACGCAACATGTACCAATTCACACAAATTGCCAAACACACATCAACGAGTAAATACTGCAATTGTAAACCAATCGACAACCAGAGTTCACTTTCATTCATTAAAATGGACTTTTCTTTCTTTCATGAACTTTAAAAACCCCAGCACCCACTGGATTGCAAGTCAAAATATATTATTGCCGATAAATCCATCTTAGAATTACGGTAAAAAAACACATGATCTATGGCCTAAATATAGAATCGGTAATCATGTACGTTAGGCAACCTAATAAGCTCAACTGCTGCACTTGATGCATTGAACCGTGAGGCAAAAAATTAAGCAGAAGCAAATAGAAACAGGTGGTTATTTTGAAAAATTTCAGAAACCCAGCATTTTGTTAGGCGTTTTTGGCGATAAGAATCGAAAAAGCTTTTGGCCGAAGCTGATAGCGATTACAACACCCACGGCTGGCTCTTGAATGACATCCATCAATAATAGCGTAGATATTAACGCAAATAAAATTGACTTGCTACGCAACGAAACCTAAACAGTGCCAGCAATTGACGTATTCGTGACGCAAATACGGAGGGCTAGCAGCGAAGTGTTCAGAGTACCTCGAATCCGTACATTTTAGACCAATCAATTTAAGGCTCATGAATAGCGTAATCAAGCAAAAAGAAGTTCTCGCCTAAAATTCTTATCACCACCACTGACTTTTATAAAATGATCTCGTCTGCCAATTTTACCCATGATTTAAAGATATAGTGCGGCGAATCAAACAAGTTCACCAGGCCAAAAATCTTTAGAAGGAAACACGATAATAACACCACCACACTGGAAAGTTGGTGTAGATCACAGGACACTGGTTTTGTAATGGGATAGTCGCGAGTCCTGGAAAATGATCTTCATAATAAACTCATATTTGCATGTTGTTTGATAAGTTTTGATTCTATGTAACTACCATACATTTATATGTTTATGCTATAATGTAGGCTACAAGGGTTGTAATATCTTTATGCGGTAGCGTTGTTGTTGAACAATTCCGTGGTGACCAGACCACGGATACCATTCAGTGTGCTTTTCATCAGGTACCGTGTCCCTACTATTTCAGTAAACTTACGTTTCTAATGCTCTGGTCAATTCAAGAGTTTTTGTCTAAAGCAGAGACTACAGAGGACGTGTAAATGTAGATACTAGAACTTCGGTTAGCAGGGCTTCCAGATTGATGGATTTTCTTGCATGACCTAAATCATACAATTTTTGAGCTACATTGTATCTCAGTCCGCCTGTGCAAAAAGCATTGACAACACATTTTTGCCAAGGGTTGTAAATGTTCCCAAAACAAGACTGGAGGCATCCATGGGTGAGAAGAAGAGCCTGTGTATCTGGTGTTGATTTGGTTATCAACCCATGTCTCTTTGGAGGATTTGTTTGACTGAGGTTATAGCTACGTTTTCTCATCACTAGGGTCCTTAAAATACAGTACATTTTTTAATACCCGATGGGTGTATATACCCTTTTTGAATCCCTGGACAACCAATTTTGATAGGCGCTCTAAACAAATGTTTACAAAATTGCTAGGGGGAGCTTGTGTTGGCAACAAGACTTGAGTGACGTTTGATCGCCAGAAGCTCAATCGTTATTTCAAGACAACATGTCAGGCAATCAAACTCCTTCAGGGTGACTACAAACATAATTTCCTGAGTTTTCCAGGTTTTATAGAGTCATTCTTATTTTTCCAGATTCATTTTTACCTAGTTTACTAGTTTAAACGGTGGTAACAAGTGTAACATTGAAAAAAGGAACTGCATGAAAGTTGGAAATCAATCGAAAATAAGAATTCATCATTGGAAAATGGTGAAATTGTTATTAGACAAATCATTTTTGTGCTGAATTTCAGAATTATATTGTTTTTAAACTACAAAATAAAGTCGATATTGAAAAATTCCATGAGTTTTCCAGGTATTCCAGGGTGAATAAAATTCCTTGAGTTTTCCATGTTTTCCAGATTGATAAAGTTTAGGTTGCAGCAGCATACATGGTTTTCACAAATAAGCCCTATCGGCTAAGCAACGTCTTGAGCAGCAGAATAAACTGAAGGCATCCTTAGAAAGCCCAATACTCAAAAATAGGTGTATGTGTGTATACAGGAAGAGAAATGAAGAAAAAAATATGCAATATTTCACATTCAAAAGAAACCCCCAATATCTTTGAAAGATTGATTAGTAGAAAGTTGTGCAGCGGTGCCAGATCTACTCCGTGTTAGTCTAGTTTATAAGAGCATACGCAGAATTACTACTTGCAGCAACATTCATCATGCTAGAGCGATTGGTTGATTATTTTTGTAGTGCAGTAGAGGTGGCATGTGATGGATAAGAGGTGGCCTTTTGAAAACTATCGTCCCTGACCATTCATTCAATCTACACCATGCATACATTTATAATAGTGGCTTTAAAATTTACATTTATTTTAAAAATGGGAAGCGACCAGAATAAAGGCCAAGAGAAAATGCATTATGCGGTTGGGTACCCCAAAAAACTTATCATAACGTATATTGATTGGTAGGCATATTTTCCTATATAACAGCTTTTACTTTGCCTGTTTTAGTTTTCACATACAAGACGCATAAAAAAAGCAACACATTCACATACTTAAAATATGTACGCCACTAATCTCAATACACAAATACTCTTGGGACACCCTCTTTAACAAATTCCAGGAGATATTTTGCATTAATATAAATTAAGCTGGCGATTCCAAATAATTGTAAAATAAGACTCCCCTTTAAAATCAGCCAAAGGTTGTTCAGCAACTAATTTGCTTCAAATAATTTTCTGACGTTTATTCTCTAGCGGTTGATTTAATCAATAGTGTACTGACTGTCTCTCCTTCAAAAATAATTTAATCTCGCGCTTACTTGAATTCGTTCCAGACGTTTTTCTCCATTTTTTTCTTACCAAAAGCAATCTAATTAAAGGGGTACCCCGTCATCAAACTAATAAACACCTCCCAACATTTTCTCTCGGGTGCATTTCTCTTCCTTTGAATTTAGGGAGCATGCATTTTCTTCCAATGGCAAGCCTAGGGACGAACAACTTATCAGACACACGCAAAACAAAGAAATGAATAGCAATAGTGGACGGTCTAGTTTAAAGTGTCGTTTCGGTTGACCAGAAAAAGCCTAGAGGGAGAAAAACAACGAAAACAACCATAGCTGGACGTGCAAGGAAGGCGAGGTACTTATTGCTGAAAAAAAGTGAATATCGTAACCATTAGAAAGAAAGTCATAGGTTGCATTGTGTGGGAGATCTAAAAAAAAGCTAAAAAGAATACATTTAATCGAGCTCTAATTAAAAACTGCATTAAAATAACGTTTTCTATTCTCTAAAGTGAACAAACAAAAAAATGAATGAAGTGCAATGGTAACAACATTCAAAAATACCGGACACAAAAGTTTAATAGGAATTGCGAATAACCTACATGTATCTGCTACTTACTATACTCTAGGGAAATTTGCTAAAATCGCGAACAAGCTCACGAGAGTTAGACACTGTATTACTCGACTGAAGTTATCACATAACTGTATTTGATCAACCGGCCATATGATGGCATGAATCAATTTACATAACTGCATGTCAAGTATGTTAGCTAGCTACTGTACATGTACTTGCGTGATAGATAGATAGCTACATGTATGTATTCGTTTAATGGTTTTAAATTAAATTGTATCGTTTATATTTGCGATTATCTGAGCATTGTGTAACCAGAATCGGGTAACATGGAGTGATAGGCATAAAACTTTTGTTTCACACAGGTACCATCCTTCGTTTGCATAACATTTATTTAACAACTTTCTTTGGATTAATATCAAGAAGGCTGTGTAAATTCAATGCACATTTGCCTTAAGAGACACAACTGTACCCTTATCTTGGATCGCCAACAAACGCAACAAAAAGTAAGGGAAATTTGCTGGTAGAGGAAACTAAGGAGTTATCATTATTCATCTGATCACAGCTTTCTCTTGGCGCTTCACATTTTCTTTCGTATTACCTTGAAATTGCCTATACCACTACTATTCGTTGGAAGTGTCACATTTAGTTTACACATAATGTAAGAAATAGCTTCAATTACACAAGATTCATAATTTTTTAAAAGACAAAAGCACAGGTTATACAAAATAGCTTCGACTTAATTAAATGTCCACGTCCACCAACCGAAAAATATTGCAAAAAGAACTTCGCACCTAGATCAATTTTGAGCGTTGAAATATGTAGAGGGACCAACACTACTTCTGCGATGTATTTTATAATTGATTAAAAAGACTGCTTCAGCAATTTAGCGCTTTGAATTTCTTGGACCACGGATATTATTGGATAACAACGAAGAATTAAGGAACCAACACGACTGAAGCTGCAATAAGTTCTAAAAATGATAGTTCGTGCTGGTTTCCAGGTGTCAGTGCCTTCTGACAAGTGACTAATTGCGCATAATAATTTTCTTGGCATGACAAGAACATCTGGAGTTAGCAGACTAGGAAAAAATTCGCTAGATTTAACAGCGAGAAAGGTTAAAAAATATGAGTGTCAGTGAAAAACGGAACACATGAACAACGATGACAGATTAAACCAAAGGGATAATTGTTTAGAGTACATCTATGCATGTGTTCGAACAAAAACGAAAATTATTAATGAGATACTGATATGACATGCGCTATAAATACCAATGTGCCAGGGTCAGCTCACGACCAAACTATTCTTTTTTCCTCAAGTGATACATATTACATAAATGCAAATGGCTTCTTCGAGGTTTGCAGCAGAGTAAATTATGTAGCATATTTCTACTTTGTCTAGTGAGAGACTGACTCATCCTGGATAAGCAAATAAACAATTTAAGGATATCTTAATAATGGAGATCTGGATCAATGCCAGAAAATTTGATCAAAAATATTCTCGTAACGCACTATGTTAAATCTAAGGAACTGCAATTGGACCATGTGTACTTCCATGGAGATAGCATGAGCGTGTCGTATGCCACCGGCAATAAAATGGCACAGCTGTGACAGTCTCGAGTACTGAACATGCATTTGAAGGCTTTATGTACACACCTTGTTGAAGTGTAATGAAAATCTACACAGGTGCAAATTATTTTTTTCCGACAGCAATAAACCTCAATTTCTGAATAGTATAAACAAGTCCCTGTATATGTTTAATTTTTTAAACTGCGCTCAAGCAATACAGAAAACCACAGGACATAAAATAAGCTAAAGGGTCACCCTTAATGGACGTCCGGGAAAAGGGGGGAGGGGTTGCATAAACCAGACACGAGCAGAATTGATTAAAAACTGGGTAAAAGTGACTGACAACTGAGAAAAAGTAATATATTTATTTACTGCTAAATCTGGTTATAATATATAACAATATCGATATGATGTATATAAATAAATTTAAATTAATATTAAGCTTGGGGGAGGGCGGGAGTAATAGAAACCGGAATTCTAATCCGGATTCTAAAAAATCACGAGAATTGCAGGACGTCCTTTATGGATGGTCCCTAATAGACTAGTCAATTCTGTAAATTGGCAAGAAATGAATAGTCTACAATTCGAAACTAAATGTTTTGGAATAGTAGTAGTAGTAGCAATAGCAGAGGCTGCGCCGTGACGGTTGCGTATACTATTGGTCAGTGAGCGAAGTAGCTCAAGTCCATTAAACAAAGAGTGACAATAGAATAACGTTGAGGCTTTAAATGTACTGACCAGAATTGCGAAAAGAAAGGAAATTTCTTGTTTATTGAAATATAAAAATTCCAGTTTATTGTAAATATTTTGTGCCAAATATTGTAAACGCCTTGGAAAACAAACAGTGGACTTTGCTATAAATACTTTAATGAAATGTGAATTATTATGCACTAAACTAATTTCTGAAAAAGAAAAGGATATTAAATTGAAGTAGAAATTAAAACTTTTGAACCTACCTGTAGGAAAGCCTTTCCTCTTTACTGTCTGACAAATAAATGGAGGCAAAGCAAACGCCGTCCGTCTTGCACGTATAATTATCCTCTTTGCATATATCACAATAACACCGCAAAGCTGAAAATAAAAATTTCACATGAAAATGAGTATTATTGCCAAAACTAACTCCAGTCAATCTGAATACAATTAGCTAAAGCTGTAATTGCTCAATAAGTTTAGTTTGATAAACTATCGGACACTTGACAAATCGTGTTGCACTGACATGGCAGCAACTTTTCTCCCCTTATTTAAAACGGTTTAAGCTGCCTTTTTTACAATGTTAGTAGTTTTTCCCTCTCATTAAACCTCGCAAGTATCAACGATTCATACTTAGTCCAAGACTATATTATGAGCGACAGTCGATAATTATGTGCACTCACACTATACAAACCATTAATGATGGGTTCCTTTTCCGGCTATTTCTCTGATAATGATGGCTTTACTTGGATAACATAGATAAGAGTTAGCGTTTTCGGACTCTCAAAAACAATTTTAAGTATGCAGATGACCAAGGTAGATATGACCGTATATCAGCATGTGATTACCAAACCAGTTTGATCACGAATTTTTCAAACATTCTTGATGCCCCAAAATATTTGCCGCAGAGATCAACATCAACGAAACCAAAAAACGTACAGCAAAGGAACAGTTCTAACAGAACGGATTTTAAATATTATTTTCGGATAAAATTCAAGAGTAGAAGCAACTTGACAGCTCGACGTCTCTATTATCATCCATTTATCGCAATTTGTACACTAGTGACAAATGGAGTCGAACAGATAACAGTTTGCCCGTAACATTTACTTCGATGATCATTTCAGGGTACATTACCGTTTAACAGATAAATAACCACGACGCTGGAAAGATTAATGAAATCGTAAAAGTTCAAATACTACAGCTTCAATAACTCGCACAAATTATACTGTAAAGTGTTGCGTCGCGTCGTTTATAATAGGTGGTGAAAGTGATGAAAATATAAACAATTGGGCATATGGGTTTCACCTCCTACCACCTTGCATTTATTTGCTGACAGTAGGTTACTGAGGACTGGGTTTAGTTGTATTAAATGCAACGCAATGCATCAAGCACAGATCACACAATGAATAGTACACAAATTATTGGCATGTACCACTAACACAACCATCGTTTAGGTAGGAACGATGAGTTCTTATTTCAATGCTACAGGCCCAGCACGCTTGTCCTGACCTTTTTTTTTGTCCTATTTCCGGTCGAAAAAAACCTCATGTTTGTAAACAGGTTAGAAAGGGATGATTCCGCTTTTGGAAATGATTAAAATAGCAGTTACGGGGGTTGCATGCTCTAATCATATGCTTTCATTGCAAACACTTCCCAGGTTAACACCCCTTTTTTTCCTTCGCACCAACTTCATGAAATACTTAGCCCTATGGAACTTCACATTGACAACAGTTTGTAGTAACTAAAGTGATATATACGATAGTATGCTCCCAGTAACGCACAAATTTAATATTTAAATAACTTAGTCAACAGCACTGCAGAATACATAAAGTATATCAAATTCTGCCTGTTACGACTGAATATGATTAAAACACAGATAAGAGCACTACTCTATTCAATAGTAAATACACAGCGGATAAAGATAATCGAAGGGTAACGGAGCCAAGTTACAGCACGAGTGTAGGCAATTATTAATATTACAGACCGTATTCAGCAGAGCATTCAGTGGACATCTTATTCGATTACTGAAATGCCTGATTCCATCACGAACTTCATGAAATTAATCAGTTCAGTCATTTTTGCTAAAAATGAAGGAAACCATTTTCTGGTGCATTCTAAATTTAACAATTTTAATTATACAGTATCAGTACTAACCGTTCAATGTCTGATACCACTAATAACATTTCATTTTCTAAAACGCTAATAAGGCATTTGATGAAATATTGGAATATTTGAACTAGCAACAGTTTTAGTTTATCTAAGATCAATCTAGAAAAAGATTTTGTTGTGCACAGATTGAACGATTCACACGACAATATACAGATTGCAAAAAGTGAACAGCAGGATATTTGCCGTTCACTGATTAATGAATGGAATACATTTGAGAAATCCCATGCACAGCAGTATAATGTGTGCATTACAGAGTTTATGTAGTTACAAGACAAAGCATTTGCAAACAAGAATATTTCACTGCAAAACAAGTATGTGAACACAGCTTTCATCACAATAAAGTTTGTGCATTTCAAGGCTAATTAGTTATGTATTACCTAACAAATGTTGTCACATTTTAGTTCGATGCGGATTGGTAAGCGAGAAAATAGTGACTCAGTTGCATGATGAGGTAGAAACAATTTATATTGAGAGATGATTGCACCTGAGATGAAAATTTATTGTACTGCAGCATACATTGTATAATAATGAGGATAATGAAGAGACTAGAACAGTCATTAACATACCCAGAACAGGACGTCCAAGTAAGCTAACTGTGAGGTAAACTGACAAGTTGTTAAATGTGCTGAGAAAAATCGAAATGGGGACTTGACAAATGTTTGCCACACACATTGCATTACCCCCAGAAAAGGTTGTGATACCACAAATTATCAGAAATCAGAAAAAAATGCAGGCATAAAAGGACAAGGGGGACGGGAACAACAAAAAAACGCATGCAAGAGAAACCATTGGAACTATGGAAAAATATTTTTCTCAAAGCTATTCAAATCAGTTGCTGAAAATTAGGTTGGTCCTGGCTGTAGGATATGTATCTTCCAACCAGACAACCTACCGCAGAGTAGCTACATTTACAGTATACAAGGTTATAAACCTGCTGTTTGAGACTGGGGTTTCGAATCCGCCTTTTCTAAATGACAATTGCTTCTGGAAATCCGAGTTTAATTATTTAGTAGCATGCATGCATTTTTAACGGGTGTTAATTATGTTGCCCTACATGATCGAAGTCTTCGTGCCATTTCTTCCATTAACAGTAAATTATTGCGAAACAGAAACGTATTAATTTGCCTGGATTTCCATGGAAATGGCATAAGCCCAAGAATTTAAGCATTTGATACTGCAAATCCTTGCCTTATTTGCAGCTGAAATCCATCTTGGAAATTGCATTCCCAAGACACCGCATAACCAGCCACAAAAGCGACACTTCGTTACCCATAAACAGCTGTTATTACTTTTTTTTTAAAAAAGCAATCCAACTGATAAGTTTATGTTATTTAGAAACGGTATGATGCAAAAGTATTCACTAAACGAGAACTCATTGTACTGCACTTATTAAACGTTCAGCTATGCACCAGTTCAAAATAACTAATAATTAAAGTATTTTAGCAAGTTGTAAAGCTATCAACCAGGCTGAGATTGAACCATAATCCTTCAATTATTTCGCAAAGCAAGAGACCTCAATAAACGAATACAGATTATTTAATCCGAAGCTTATTACAAAAAAATTGACGCAATCAATTGGATAAACAGCTTGTACAAGTCGATAAAAATATATTATATTACAGAAATCGGGATCAACAGTCGATGATGGAATTTACTACTTCGACTGAGGATTTTTCAAGACATAGTTTTCTAAACGAATACTTTTCGTGCATTGACAAGACTTGGAAACGCAGCATTCTAAACTGCAAACGCAAGTGATTGCTTCCTTTTCTTTCAACTACATTAGGCCACTGCCAGACAGACATTCAACAAGCTTGCAATTGGGAAACGACGCTGAAGTCTCCGCTGAGATACCAATTTTTCTAGATTTTATAATGCAACAAGAGCAGCTGTTGAGCATTGTGCCGTCATTCGCAGCGTGCACGCGTCCTCCACAAATGAACCATTCCACGGGCTAGACAAGACGCTAAAGAGGTAGAAATATGGCGCATGGGTTGCTAATAAAGTTGAGAGAACGGTTAGGTGGGAATCTGGTCACTTTGCTATGAAAAAACTGAGAAGGGGAAGTTGCGATACCTTGTTTTTTTCCTTAATATAATGGGCTTTCATTCCGTTTTTCATAAAAAAAAAACTTTCTTGCGTTGCGATTTTCGCAAGCAGACAAGCCTAGGCTAACATTAAAGCAACGCAACTACAAAAGACTAGGGTTGGGGGACATCCAGACCAGACGGGACCAAATATAAAAGGTATGGGTAGGACACACATTTGCATACACAGCACACAGGTAAAAAAACTCATAAATACGGAGGAAAAACGCCGACGAGGGCGAAACTGGATAGTTCGGTTATACGAACACATTTAACCCTGGTCCGCTGGGGCCATTAAGCGATCGTGTACCTACTACCTGCGACTGGCAGGAAAAAATAGGGGATTTCTTTCAATGACCATTGCAATTTTAATTATCGACGATCAATTCAGTAATTTGCAAGAATTATAAGTGTGGCGTGGATTAACACGCGATCAATATACATGTATTATATACATGTATTTGTTTTTTTGTGACGCTTTGACCAAACCATCATTGGCCAAACTGACAATCAGTGCGATGTCAGATTTGTGAATATCCAGGAATTTTCAATAACTAGCAATGTCGATTCTCAATTATGGCACGTTACCTATCATGAAGAGAAATCCGTACTAATGCGGAAGTTATTTTCATTTCTGCTGAAAGGGTTTCCATAAACATACAAATATATCACAATACATTACTCGTGATTATTGATAGGGCACAAAAAGCGTTTCATGATCGATGCAACGAGACTACGATTCAGGAACACGAGTCGAGAGAAAGGAACGCCAGGGGGAGTTCGCATAGTTTCAGAGAGCTTGTGGAAGAAGCATTTTCTACAACAGCCGGAGCTGTGGCCCTCCCACTTTAGTCTGGAAGACTAAATCGATAAAAGCAACTAATAAATTCTCAGTTGCAGAAATTTATGTAACCGCCGTTGTTGCTCTGATTAATGGCGCACCAGTTTCGTGCTTGCTCTCACGAAACGGGCCATAGATCTCTCCGTCGTCGTTGCACTGGAGAGTAGATGGGGTCCTATAGGAAGAAAGCAATCAGGCGTGTGCGCCGGATTTAGAGAATTAAAACAGATTGGAAAAGCACGTCGGGGTCCAAAGGCGTGAAATGCTAGACTGGAAAATGTCAAGGAGGCGAGGCGAGTTAAAGCGCTTCTCGCTACCAACGACGGATATTTCCGTCCCTCCAGAGAACACCATCCGATTGCACATATTTGCCAGTCCATTTTCCTTATTAATAAACTAATACCGTTGGCGTTTCGGAGGCTGATTAGGAGTCATGGAAACGGACCGACAGACAACAATTAAACGAAATGATTTTCTATGAAACTAAATAAAAATGCCCGTTTGCATGTTTGCCAATTGTTTACAAACGCAAGTACGTGTTGCAGCCTAACTTTGCTCATAATTCCAACACCATTTTTGACGGAGCTTAATTTGGACCCTAAGCCCTGGCCACACCGAAACGTTCACTATGTACGTTTTAAAAGATGATCCCATTATAATCAGTGTAAGCTGCCACACCAAACTGTGTACGGTACGAAAGTACGTACACGGGTTACATGGTGCAGACCCCACTGTTGCCAGTCGCATAGTTTTCCGCCCAATTGGGCGATTGCTGGGTTTCTCCTATCGATCTGGCAACACTGGTAGCCACGTGCATAGGTTACACGTGCACTTGTACAGTACAAGCTATTGTCACTCAATTTATTAAGTTAAAGAGATAGTACTCGTGCAGTAGTTCAATTTAGTTGAATATGACATTTTCATTGATTCTTCTGTTGTTTGGCGTTAGCAATACAATAACATTCTAAACCGGCATTTAACGTTTATCCACATCGAATTTAATTCACGCACAAATGATTATTATACCCTTGCATCCATTTTACACAAGGAATTTTACATTTTACACATTTGGCTTAAGCGCTATTTTGTTCCGATATTTGAGTGCGGTTTAGATTCAAAAGCCGACATTAACCCTGTAACGAAGGATAGGATAGAATTCTCTAGAATTTCTCTAATAGGGAGGTGCAGTATATGTTTTGGAAACGTCACGTGTATTGATAGCACTTGTTGTTTACGTGCTGATAGGAACTGGGAATTGGTGTGGAAATGAACAAGGATTTAGCACCTGGCGCCATTGATTGGGTAGGTGATAGAATTGTAAAGCAGCATTCACGTTGATTGGCTGCAGTACTTTATTGGGAACGAACGTAATCATTCAAGTCAATTTTAATTTTTGTACGATCGTTATTACGAATCCAGCGTTGCCTGCAGTGCGCTCCTGTTGATGATGTGTTTTAAGAGGACAAAATGGATACCCTAAACAAATTATAAGGTTTAAGGACTCCCAAAAAAACAATTAAACTTTTTAATTAGCCGTCCAAATAAATCGCCAAATGTTTCCACATAATCGCTTACATAACAACACCAGTGTTTTGTGCTGCTTTTTTGGAATTTGCTCCTTGGGTTGAGTATTTTTTAGCATGATTTCGGCTATGATTGTTTCCAATGAGCTGCTGTAGTGTATTCCCAATGTTAGTGAAAACAAGTTTCAAGAAACTCGCGCCTGAAACATTGTTTGTGAAACATGTTTCTTAAGAAACAAGTTTGTCAAACAAGCCACCTAGGCGTGGACCTGGTTTTATAGGCTCAGTTTCTCAACCCCCGTGGTGTTATTCCCCTTTTCTCCTCTGACCAGAGGCGCGGCGACTCAAACCAGGCTTACTGGCTTCCCCTTTCGTTACCAATGCCGGAAAATCAGAACTCTTAAGAAGTTGTATCGAAAGAGGGATGCATGCGATAGCTCATAAATAAATTGAGCCATAATCGATTTATTCATTGTCTATAAAAATTGCATTCTGGTGCTGCCTGCTACGTGTCTTCAGTGATTTCCTTTCACTATGTTCACATGCAGCATTTAAAGTAATTTGGACTGAATCAAAGTATGAGAAATCGTGCATGTTAACATTACCTCGTGATTTATTTATTTGACCTTAACTACCTTGATTCAGCACTTTGAGAGGGGTATGTTTGAACCAAATTAGTGCTGCTTTGTTTCGGACTTATTTTCTAAATTTTCATTTGCAACTCACAAAATTGTGTTTGGTGCTATTTCGAGATAACCGATTCAGCATTTTTATGTAATCTTTATGTAATTGAAGTTAAAAATAACTTTTGGATCAGGCGCGGCCATTTAAAAATTAGCAGAGGCTATCTCCCACAAGCAAGTACAGATCTGTTTTTAGCAAATCCAGATAGACCACGTCCTTTGCTAGTTTTGAAGCAGACGATCCCAGGGGTTTGAGTATTACCATGCAATTCCCACGCCACTACTGCTTTCGATTGAAATGCTTCAAGGCCGGACTGCTTTGAACGCTGCATGTAAATGTAGGGAAATTTGCTCTTTCTGCGAAACCTTTTATTTTTACAGTTGGCTATACTTTAATGATCTATGAAAAAAATCCGTTGAAATAATTTATTTTCGAGTGACTGTTCATTGATTTAACCAACTAAATGCATAAAAAGCTTTCCGGTGAAACGTTGCTAAAAAATATGTGTATCATGGGTTCCTTATATAGCCTACATGCATGTACTTTTTAAAAGGAGCAATTTAAAATGTTAAACTATTTATTGACATGTGTGTAGTTGACCTCAGAGAAAAATACCACTTTTCTTTTTTCTTTTACCAGATGACATTTTAATAAATTGCTGAGCACTTATGCTTAAAAACAATTCATTTTGGCAGTCAAATTCGCCATTTTGGTTGAGAAATGGCGCCTCTGCAACAAGGAAGCATTCTTGAACTCTCAAGAGATTGAAAAAGTGCGGCTGTCAGCAGCAACACTGAAAACGCCGCTCCACGCTATCACCATATAGGCCTACGACTTATTACTATGCGATGATTCCTTTTAGATTTAGTGCATTTAGTCAGTTGAGCATCTCATTTGTTCCTGTTTATGGGCAATATCTTTACCGGACCCCCTGGAGACAATTGGCGGACCCCAAGTGGTTTGCGAATTAGGCTAGTTTTGGAAATGCAGCACTAGATCCGTAAATGTCATCAAAATTGCACACATTTGCCCGCATGTTTACTTTACTAATAATTTCGGAATTCTGGAGAGTGATTAGAAGCCAGGAGTCAAGGCAACCAATCAATTGGCAACAATTAATTGAAATCCCTTGCTTTGATGATGAAAATATTTCTTTGGATGACAAACAAGCTAATTGAGTTACATAATGCTGGAGTTAAGTATAGTTAGTTACAGATGCTTACCACTTAGGTGATATGACGACCAAAATAAGAAGCTGCTTAATCGCGACTCTCTTTAGTAGGCATATATAGTGATTAGCTTAAGATGTAGGAAAACAGGTCTCTTCGGCGTTTCAGTTTTGCGATAACGGTTCCGAATTTAACATAACAAATGCATAAATTTGGCTAAATTTAATAGCCCAGTCAAGTCTCACGTTTGTGTAGATTATTGCTGTGATCACGTTTCGTTTTATGCAACGAGATTGGCAATACGAAGTAGTTTTCAAAAAAATTAATGGAATAAATTGTAAATATTAATTGCCAATTTAAAAAAAAAATGCTCATATCATCTTATATATAATTGCCCAGCTTTGTCAGTCAGATTTAGAATGTGTGTAACGCCCAAAGTTCACTTGCTTGTGTGCCATTAATAATCCATTTATATAAATTCCAAGAAGATCTGTGGTTCTTGTGCAGCCACAGTGTCAAAGCCTGGAGCGCACTCAGCCAACTGTGTCAGCACAGAGTGAGAGATACATTATTCTATTTACTGAAGAGCAAAGTTGAACATTTATTAAGAGTTCACTGTTGTTTAAGGAGTAGCGGATGTCCCCATCCTCCGGACGGTTACGTCCGCTGGCAGGGCCACCGAAACCTTAAGACAATGTGTGGCTTGTCCATATATATAGACAAAAAAATCTGAACTACAGGTCCTTTGAATAGCTTTTTACAGGATCGGAGTCTTCGGTGATGGCGGCTGGTGCAGGGAGGTCCACTAGTTATATAACTGTACATACACGAACTGAATATCGTTTTCCTGGTTGAAAGAAACTATTTATGCGCCGATTCCGAGAGCTCTTTCAGCAAAATCCTCCTCAATTTTGCTAATTTATTATTAAGTTTGCGAAGTTTGGCAATTAAACACTTTTGGAACGACAGTGGCAGAAGTAATTCAAATAATTGCCTGTGCCTCAGCCAAGACCTTGGCATAGTTAGGTGGATAATCCCCTATAGAACTGTTTCTTAATTTCATCGGTTCCTGTAAAGCATTTCGGAAGGACCATGTGAAATTGAAGTGAAATTGAACTTAGAACAAATTTGTGCCTGTAAAACGAGATGTAGGCCTATTTATTCACTGCTAGAATAAGGCACTTGTCTCCATGGCAATGGCATGCTTTATTTGTTACACGAACTTTCTTTTCATAGTTTTCTAAAAATCATTACGTGCTTTCGCCTAATAGGCATTGGGATCCGGACAATGAAATTGATGATCACTGCATTTGACGGTTGGATAGTTGTAGTTATATTGACTTTATATATCTGTGTCACGCTTTATTTAACAATTTTATTCGGCATGACATATAGCATTTGGCAAACGATTGTGTACGGTAATCAACTGGCGTCATTCCCACAGGAAAATGGTGACTTATCCTTAGTTAATTCAATTTTTCTTCAAGTAGTGCAGTTCGAATTCTTGTTGCTTCGGAGGAAAATAAAGCAAAAAATGATGGCATATCCTGCTGTCAAGAAATGATGCGGATTGCTATTATGTAGAATCCTAAAGAAGTTAGGTAAAAGATGGCCAACAGGGAAATTGACTAGCCATCAGAGAGCAAATCTTAACGTATGCCTAGTTGTTTATACACTTAAACCCGTTAATAACGATGTACTCTCTAATTTATAAAATGGCAGCATGCTATCGCAGAATGGATTGTGCACCGAGTAGCACACAAAACATCGATGAAATAAGACCACCGCTTTGGGTTGTTGGGAAAAATATACCCTTTGGTTCGGAGTATTTGGGTGTGCCAGTGGACCTTCATTGCAGGAGTAAGTTATTTATTAGTCCGAGAGCTCCACCCCTGATTGTTACTGAAAGACTGGATGAGCCTTTAAATGGATCGAAGAACACGTTCGTTACTATAGACTAAAATTAAGCTAACGAAACAGGTCCGTTTTAAAGAAGTTGAGTGAAGAACTTAAGTTGCATCAAAACTGCACCGTTGCACAAAGATATGAGGCAATAAATTTGACAGAGCTGCAAAACATGATTTAATTTCACGCCATTAGGAAAACTCAAAGAACAACATGTATGCGTAAAACTTGATGCTTCACTCGCCATTTGCTTTGGATTTTGCAATCACGCTACGTGTACATGTAATGATGCATAATAAAATTAAAATCCAACACTATTTTAATACATTCAACTGAACTCCATCCTACTATGTGCTAAATGCCCGCTGGATCTCTTGGGCTTGTTTCCAATTTATTAACGATTAAGCCCTCTTAACGCTGTCATTACAGCTGGTTTTCTTGACACCATATGTACTCTAATTTTAAAACGTATGAGACTAGATAGAAATTTGATTCCGAAAAAACATTGCGCAAAAATGGCAAGTGATGTTCACTCAAATAATAGGCTGCTAATTCTGGCCCAACTTAACTTGCACAATAGTTTTTGCAGGCGTTTGGATACTGAAATATGGTC
>JAQIXS010001393.1:0-30553 GCA_034700785.1 Rossiulus vilnensis | reverse complement strand
GTGACTTAGAGAAAAGACCATTCTCTTTTAATAATTCGTCTTTCATTTCCCAACCCCTCATTTTTTAATTACCTAAATGTAATGCATCGGCCAGAAGGGGCATAGCCTATCCCATAGATTCTTCTTCTTCTTCAGTAGGGTACAGAGTTGAATCACAATTGAATTTCGGACAGGGTTTCAGTTGGAGAGAATGCTTAGCATTTTAGTGACCAGAAGCACATCCTGCAATCGGTCCATCTCAGTCTTGTGCATTTCATCCTAAAAAAAATTGAAATAAGTTTAATCTGAATCGTCGACTAAAGAGCACCTGCTCAAGACTGTGCTCAAGCACCGCAGGAATGTTGAATTGGTGATGCATTAATCATATTTTTTACATGTACGTGTAGCATCATTAACACGCATCGTAGTCTTTAATTTGGCCAAATCACCGTTTGTTCTTATCATAAATTGAGCAATGAGTCTATGCTCTATTGTCATCACAATCACAAAGCTTTGCGTGAATCATTGCTAAACGCTTGAAAAGGCATGGCTTCTTGTTTGGTCAATCCAATGAAATGTCCAAGCCAAGCATTTGCTACAGAAGCAAGAAAGTGATCGTATTCCACGCAATATTTCACAATGAGCTCGATTAGTTTATAGAACAGGTCTTACGTGTAAAGTTTAGTTCTAATCAGCCATAAATCATGTGTTTCTAGCATTTTGATGATTTAGTTCCAGAAATATGGAGTAAATCTCGATTAATTCTACGCCTGCCAAAGCTTGCACAAAAATAATGATGAAGTTAAATAGCAGTCGGAATGAAATACTTTGCCCACCTTATAATTCAATGCACATTAATTACTATAATCTGAATGAAAAATAACGAGGCATACTGAATCACCTTTTATTTACTCGTAAGCATGCACGCATCCGAGGGACACCTCCAATTTGCAGTTGTTTTTTCTCGTTTTAGAGGTTGACACTGCATGCATGCTTGGGCTCAATGACCCCCTCTGCTGCAAATAACAGGTGCCCCAAAACACGTTTTCGGCAGCTTTTTTATATTTAATTTAAATCGCTGGAAATGATGTAATTTTTGATTGCAACTTATTAGTGACTAATGCGATGTTTTTTGGTATCAGTTTGTCAAAAGGTCATGAGTACAGGGTTGATCAAAAACAGTTATTCCATTCTGAATAAACACAATATTTCAATCGGTCATTGAAAACCGAGAAAATGATTTTGCAACATTCCAAATTTATCGAAAATGTTACACAAAGGTTTGACTCGCCCCTGCGCTCATTTACCACCCCTACAGTATCTGGAATTCAGGCGTCGTGAGTCATTCAGTGATAAGGTGTCACACTCAGGTGAAATTGAGCAAATCCTTGTTAGAATCATGCGCGTTTATTAGCAATAATAGACATATGCGTGTGCGATATCGTGTTATCGTTATTCAATTCTTTTTTATTTCAATAAAAATACACCGAGCTATCTCATCTCGCATTCTCAGATAGGCTATTTGAACAGTAAAAATGTCAAGCAGCCCCTTGTACCTGTAATCTCGATTATCAATTCGTTGTTACGCACTGATCTCCTCCTCCCTCCCTCCCCGAAATCATTTTGGTTTTAGATTACAAACAAAATGTAATCGTTGGTTACTTTATAGGCCACATATTGCCGTGTAAAATCAAATATCTTTTTTCATGCTGTCAGACTCGGAAATAAATCACGGCCACAGAAATGAATATTTCAGCACAAACTGCTGTTGTAAGATTGTTCAATCGTATTGGGAGATTAAGATAAATTTCATGCAAGAATTGTTGTTGCCCAACCTGGCTGGAAAATAATTTCCACTTGGTTGTTCTAAAATTTGAGCAAACTTTTCAACATAATGGGAAGTGTATTTAAGAAGCGCGAGCATTTCGTCTCTTTAAAAACAATTATGATTTTCTAAAACCAAATGGCATTACTTTGTTCATATACAGTATGTTACATTTGATGGCAGTGCTGCCCCAATAGCTTAAATACACTTTAGCTAATTTACTTCTTCCTTAAGTGTTTCCACATGTGGTATATTAATTGCAGATTAAGTATACATTGTAATAGGATACACGAAACAATATACAACACATGATCTAATTATTTGTAGTATGGTGTCCCCTGTCATACTTGGTAATGTCAGGGAAATAGTCACATTACGTTACATTTGCTGATTAAAAGCGCTTTGATCTCAGATTAAAATAACTCCTATTTGCGAGACACTGAGCCCAGCAGCGCCATCTGTGGCCGCGTTGAGCCTATGCTGCTAACGTCAATGGATGTTATCATGTTGAATAAACGCATAAAATATCGTGCACATTAATAAATATTCATTTGCTGTTAGTTGACTTCGGCGATATTTTTCCTGGTTGTGCTCGGGTGAGTTCCTCGATTACCTGAGGCATTTAAACTTGATATTTCTTCAGCTGGCGAAGAAAAAACCAGCACCTTGACTGATAAAAACTACTTTTACAACGTCTTAACTAAACTTGAACTTGAATGTCTCGCGCTGGTCAATTGGGAAACGCTTATCATGAATACACAACTTTAGAAAATGTTAAATAACGGAAATTATACGATTCGGTTGAACTTGCTTAAGATCAATGTGCAAAACTGCAAAAACATAATTGGCGTTGAATAATTTGTTTCGGCTTTTCTTATGAAAATGTTACCGGTAGTCAAGTGTTAAAAAGCGTTAAGGGAATTTGTTATCCCCCAAATTTGGCCAATAAACGTAACCATATAGCATATAGCAAAGTTAAGTGTCGAAGAACTGATTAAATCCAGTTTTCATTTATAAACAGTGACCCGTGTAATAGGTCAGCAGTTTGTTCTGGGAAAGTTTCAATCTGCGAAACGTGTTTCGGGTGTCAACCTACGCGATTTTTCAGCTTCGGAATTTCGATTATATCCTTGCCCTTTTGTCAACTTGTACTAATTAGCATAGGGCCGGCGAATTTGAAATTACTATTGAGATTTATCAAGATGAATGCCATAACTTTTTAGTTGCACTATATACATGGTGTACCAATATTCGTTTGCTTGGACGATACTAAAACAAATATCGCAAATTTATAATCCTGAATGAACGTTTTTGGAGGAACAAAACATGGTAGTACTATGCAAAAAAAGTATAAGCCAAAATAAGACAGTTTTGTTTACTATTTATCTTGATTTTTGACTACAGCATAGAACGGAATTGGCATTGTCTGTTCCAAACAGTAAAATATCACTTTAGCATTACTTAATTTTTTTAGTAAAATAATCATAACCTGCATTTGTAGAAGCATTTTAATAAATTATTGGATTTCAATGTAAAATAATGAGTAACATAATCATGATAGCAATTGATGACATGCAATTAGATAATTTAGAATAGGCGTCGAGGTAGGAGCATTTACTCAGAAACATGAGCAGCATATCAGTAGGAAAACCATATCACTAAATGTGCTTCTCTAAATTGATCCAAGATGTTTTTTTCGAAGTATAATTATCTCTGAAGGACGAGTAAACTCTTAATTATCCAGAGTTTATCAGTTGTTTTTGCACAGAAGTTTAAGAGATCGTTTCCGTAAAATACCTAATATTAAATCTTTTTGGGATACTGTACACTTGAATGTTATTGGCATTGCCGAAATTGTTTCATATGTAGGAATGGTGGATATTAGAAGAAATGAGGTATAACGGAAGCATGACTAATTTAAATCTATGATATCGCGTCAATATAAGTGCAGGAATGAGTGTGTTGTTGATTATACATCCACTCCATCGTAGTCGTGACAATGGCATACTAATTCCGTCTAGGTTGCTGTCCTTAGAGGTCATCAGGGCGGAGCGCCCTCAATTAAAATGTTCAACTTGTTACAGTTGGTGTTTATCCTTGAAAAGGATCGTAAGTTGGCTTATTATGTTTCACCGGATTATTATGAGGACTGCATGCTTCATGCCTAACACTTAAAAGTGCAAAAAAGAACAATTTTAGACTTTTCTCGAAAGTTTTATTGAAATAAGTGGTAGAGCGAAATAACATTTTGGATTGAGGTAACTGGTAAAGATTTCCAATATTATCGGGAATTCAGTTATCTCATCCTGATAGATGTCAGCGATAAAATTAATTGCTCTCTTGTTATCAGATGCCGCTCTCAAGTATTTGATACTGTATTTTATATCTCTGAATAATGACTTCATTAAAGCATAATACTACGGAAATAAACGTCATTAGGGAGTATCGCCAGTACAAGTTGAAGATCCCCATTGTTTTTTTTAAAAACAATTCATAAAACGATTCTCGTAATTAAATTGGTGATTATTATTTCGTTTCATTATACATTAACTTGGTTTTTCGCAAAACAGTAGCCAGTGAGCGTCGATTAATCGATTTGAATTGATTCAGTTCAGAATACATCAGGCTGTTATCAGCAGTTTATTAATAGGTGATGTTATGAAAATGGACTTTTGGATTCCTTGCAAAATCTAATGAAGGGAATGTGACTTTTCACACTAGCAATGACACCATGGTTGTATAACACCTGTTCGGTGTAAATGTGGCCATCTTTTATTTTCACGCCATAAAGTGGATTTGTTTGATACACAGATTGCTTGCGATAAATGGACATGTCAATTTGTTGCCGTAAATTTCCTTGTGGCGTTGTTAATGGTATGCGGAAATTACTGGCTCGTGTTAGTCACATAGTGGACAACAAAACGTTTATGGCACTGGAACCTCCATCATAATGCCTCTCAGGGGGGGGGGACTTCCTCTTCCATCTCCATCTTGGTTGAATAGCTCTTGGCAACGACTTGAAGCCCTTGGCCAATTAGCAAAAGCGTGACGTCCAGAAGTTATTGTTTACATATGCCTGCATAAGACATCTATTTGAAACAAAAATCTGATTTATGATTTAATATATCTAAGTTGGACTCGTGCCTGCTTATGCACGCAAAACCATGCAGTAATAAATCGTTGATCCTCCATAAGGCGTGGAAACGATCCCAGATGAACTTTAATCTTAATTCGTTTGTACGCAATCTACCTGCAATTAATTGTTCAGTGGCCATACAGCAAAGTGAGATGAGTGCCACCAATTATCTTGATGGCATTTTTCGATATAATCCAGGGCGTTGCGGTGGGTGATTTCATCAGCTGTTCAGTTTGGTGTCAGATAAGCCACAGATATTGAAACTTCCGGTCCTAGCCTATGAAAGCCTAATGCTGGTTTACGCTTATCTAAATCGGAACATTTTACATAAGTCCTTGGTTTCTAACTTGGACCTATCAATGCATTTTTGTCTCGCTATCATTGAGATTTCATGACAGATTGTGGTTGAGTAATGAAATTCTAGTCGGAGTTACCACCTTATTTTTCAACGAATGCTATCGAACAGGTGTATTGAGAAACCTACAAGTTATGAAACTGAAGGTAAATCCCTCCCCCCCCACACAAAAAAAGGATGAATAGCGTTATTTTTGCATTCTTGTTCTGCTTCTGTGCATGCACTAATACAAAATTGTAAAAAATATCTTTCGTGATTTTTTATATTTTTGTGTTAACAGAAAAATAAATTTGCCCTAATTTATCAGTAGTTTTAGTAGGCATCAGTTTAACTAAAAAAAGTTAGTTATGCAGTCAGTTCGCAAATCGATATAGAATTTAAACCCTAATTGAAAATGAGCCTTTAAAATGCTGCCAGCTTTAATTAGGTAAAGTGGGAGGAAAATAAGGGGAATGAATCCTACAAAATTTCATATCACACGTTTGAGTGACTCACCCTAATCTTGATAAATTAAAAGCTGTCATACCGACACCTCGAAATTGTGTCAATAATCTATGAAATTGGCAATTTGGAGCAGTCTACCATGGTGTATTTCGATAAATGTTTCCGATCAAACAAGTCCCCAATTCTTAAGAAAGGAAAACCTGATCACGCTTGTTTGACATTAACATCTTCATAAAATGATTACGTGCGCGATTGTAACCGGTAACAAACATTTTTTCTCCTTTGCTACTGTTGAAGGCCTTGAAGAATTGCATCGTTTTTCTACAGTAAAATTTTGCAATTTAAAATCGGAAAAAGGATTTTCGTTTTTTGATACCTGAAACACCTAAATAGCATCGTAGTGCATGTGAGTTACCTCATTGTCCGATAAACTAACTTCTCAATACAGAAGTTTCAATTCGATCAGATTCAAGGTTAAATGTCTAACTTTTGAAACAATTATAGCTTAGACATGCATTTTTTGGGACTTATTTACGTAAGGCCCTTTAGGCGATTCTAAATTTTTAGTAGCATAAATTTGTTTACTGAATCGCCTAGCATAATGCGTTTCCTTGACAGCCACCTTGGTTCCTCCTAAAAGCAGGAAGTGAAAAGGAATGTTGCTAGGTTGACCCGCTCCAGCTATCATTATCGTCGGGAAGACAAATTTTTAAGATATAATCAATTGCTAATTTGCTAAAACTATCGTTGACCACTGGTACCAGTGCCGCCATTGCGGTTACTGGTTTTAGCAATTGGATAAGGTATAAATCTATGGAAATTTTAACTTCCACCCATATTAAATTGCAAAATTTAATTTCCTCGATGTGGAATTGGTCGTCCACTAGGGTTTATAATTTCAAAATGACTCGTTTATGTGTATATTTTTTGTATTTTTCTTGCATGATAGGCATGCTTTTGACTCAGCCTGGAATCACTCAATTTTTTACGATTTAACATCTTAATTTCTAATCGATTTTAAACAGTACTTAAACAGGTTACATACTTGTGTTACAGGCCTTGCACAAAATGTAGGTTGGGGATTAATTATACTAGGAACTTGTGTGATACAAGACATTTTACTAAATATTTAGTTTCCGGGGATAATTTCTGACTTTTTTATCACAGAAAAGTTTCAAAAGATTAATTTATAATCGTTATTGAAAATCTGACAATTTCCAATTAATGACTTTATGGACTTTATTGATTTGTAGATATTTTTTGTTGTAAATAAGTTAGACGTCATTATGAATTTTTCGAACAAGAACGATACCCGTTCTTGTCGAATACATTTCGTAATAAGATCCGTTCCAAAAAGTGAAACGTTATCAGCACACTATCAGGGTTACATGTAAGTAATCTGCATGGACTTTCAGCTGTTAGCTGCTTTTAAAATGCTGTTTGAGTTTAATGTCGAAAATTGACTCTAACAATCGTGCATTTCGATTGTTTTGGTTCATTACGCTGGTGTTTCCTGGCTGGATTGAGTACCAGATCTGGACGATCGTCGGTGTTAAAAGACCCATTAAACTCGTAATTAGCCGAAACAAAGTATTTATTATCGATGTTGACTCTACGAGTAGTGCGTGGCGGGGTTATCCTAATTCTTCCTTTGGCTTAAGTGGTCAAACGCAATTGGGTCATTCGTGCGGTCATCTTTAGAGAGGTCCAGTTTGCACTCGGCCAAAAGGAAATGCTCGTCGTTTAGCATTATGCAACTAATTAGGGGTTTGGTTGGTTATTCACCTATTGATTTTTGGGTTGCGGGGATGGGATTAATAATATATTGTATAAGTTACCATATCCTCGGTTAGCCTCCTTGAAATGTGTGAAATATTAATTTGTGACCATCCGTACGATTTTCTACTTGAATGACAGAATGGTTCAGAGGTTGCACTTCCAAAGAAGTGTAGGCCTATCAAATAATGCTTAAAATTCTGATTATTATACAGTATATGGTGTCACTGTCCATTCCATACCTAATCAATCAGACACAGTGCATTAAAAGCACTGTAGAAAACAATGTCCTTCACGATTAGTTAAAGTTTCTTCATTTGCAGTTAATCAAGAGCTCTGATTCTCATTCTCTGAAATTTAGATTTACGGACATCCCGAAAAACCCCGGTTACAAGTATATGGCCACATGTACAAGTAGGATTCCTCTTATGGAAACCTGCAAGCATTGACCACTCAAGTCTGCAAACAATACAACCTTGTGATGTCCTTCTCTTTTCTCACTAATTGAAGAAACTATTTAAGGCAAACTTTCCTAGTGTGCCCACACAGCGTTTACTTTAATTAAAAATTCCAAGAAAAACTTTGTTAGCTACGATATGCCATCATCCCTATTTGGCCATCACTGAGAACTATCATAACAGTTCTTTATTTTAATTAACCTACATTTACTTCCATAAATGCAAAATCGAAAAGGTAAAACTTTAGAAGATAAAGGCAATGCAGTAGCCAGTTGATTTAAAACTGACAGCAACTTATCGCACAGTCCCCGTTTACTAATTGCATTGTGTTCGGCAAGAACTCGTTAACAATGCTGCTTTGGCCATCCTTGGAGTTTGTACAATTATGAAGCTAGGCCTAGTTCTCTTGATCACTGATTAACCAGTTGTGTAGTTCCTTCCTTTCATTGTTTTCAATTTGGGTCACGTTGTTATTGAACCAATCCTACGTGCCTTATGGATGCTAGAGTGCTAATTTTCCAGCGTAGTGCGAATGAAACAGATTGAAGATCATTTTTTTCCAGTCCTTTTTTTGCATAGATTTCGATTAGTTTTTCTCTCAGTTAAATTCAGATCGATAATGACAGAGATGATTAATAATAGGGCGAGAATGAAATAACACGCAAAATCAATTTAGACCATACATTCTAAGCGTATAAATCTACACCAAAGCCAGTGCAGCATGCTATAACTACGAAGTGTTAGATCATACATATATTTACACAATTCAGTGCCCTTAACAATACATTAACCACAACCAAATTTCACTAGTGACCATACTTTATCAACTTGGCATCATGCCATAAAAATTGTATTAAACAATCTGCCATGTTATAAAACTTTTTTTCTTAGATAGTTTTACTCATCAGTGATGCACTTTTTATCAGCTTGACGTCATGCGCACTTTTAAGGTTTCTACCTGCGAAAATCCTGAACACTAATTTGGAAAAAAACCTAAACTGATTAGCTTAATTATCTCCACAAGCCACGTCCCCATTCGCTAAATTACTAAATACCGACAAGGATTACATGTAAGCAAAGTTGAGTTTATGATCGTACTCAAGGGTTGAGGAGAGGTGCATTTTAAAAGGTGAAGAAAATTGTTTGCGCTGTTCATTACCGGCTGGTGTCATCCTGAAATCAATAAAAATGGTGCAACTTGGCTACTTATCGATGTAGTGATTAAATTGCTGCCGTATTAGTAATTGTTCTACTTCGTTTATTTTCAGAAGAGCTTGATGTTGGACTAACACATCTTCAAAATGGTGATCGTCACGCGGGTAAATATACATTTTTATTTAAAGTTAATAAGTTCAGTATACAACACATTAATTTTGTTTTTCTAATTTTATTTGTTGGCAACAACAAGGCTTTATGCATTTTCCAACATTTAAAATCATATAATTTTGAATAAGTCACTTTACTATCAAGTAATTCATCCTTATACAATATATAGTCGTGCTACGTGAAGGGTGCCAAAATAAGTCGTGACGAAAACAAATAAAACAATTGTTTTACTATTATAAAGTGCTGAATTCTGTTTTTGTAACGTCAATGCTGTGCAATATTTTAACTTCTTTGAACGAATTCACTCTTATGAAAAGTTAATTTTCTGGCACTTACTACGTTATGGTTAGTCAGGCTTCATTTATTTTTTCCAAAAATGACTTGAATCGCTCAAGTAAGATCTGTAATATTTTTTTTTTGTAAAAGCTCTAAATCTTTCCGATCATTTATAAATATACATTATCAATTGTCGAACGAACATGAATTCGAACGTCGAATTGCCATATTCTTTAAATCGTGAAATATATAGTCTATTCAAAATTAAAATATAGGCCTACTGAGCCGAAACCAATCAGATACATTCAGTTTATTGATTGCGTTTTTCGGCAGAATGCCACACCGATGCCCATCGAGTGAAAAATGAGTAATGAGACAGGAAAGATGAATCGCAAAACAGGCTCTTGCATTCTATTGGCGTGTAGTGAGAAATTAAAAAATGGACAAAAATATACAGCTGGTGGACAAATTGTGCCACGCTTTGCAAAGTTAAATACTTTCATCGTAAATTTGTAATCATTCATTACGAGTCCAAAATGCATTTGTTAGATTTCGATTTAATTGGTCCACACGCACGAATGGCACCGGTATGATTCAAGCCCCTATATGCAGCCCACGAAAGTCATTACCCTAATTTTAATCCAATGGAGATCTGAGAGGAAGCATTTCAATGCCCGTGACATCTGAATGGTCAGCATCCCTTTTCATTCAATTTTCAGTGAATAGATTTCCTGCCGATCATTTCCAACCCGTGACCCCCCCATTCACCCAAATGACGTCATTCCACCATTTTATTCGGGAAACTGAAATTCCATTTTACTTTCTGCTACCGCATTGGCTGTAAACAAACAACGCCATTGAAGGCGTCTCAACGCAAACATCGAATACAAATAGAGCTGAGAGTGCTTTAGTTAGAACATGCTAGCTTTGAAATTACAGGTACCTTGCTTAATGTTCGAAAGGGTGAGGACAAGTTGTCTTCCCAGGCGGCCATCTTGAAAAATGGCCGCCGAGCTTTTCGCAAGTTGATGATCGTATTTGTAGCTCAATTCTTGTTTTCTCTACCAATTCAAGGGGGACTACATTTGGATCGAACCCATATCGGGTCGGGAGTTCGATGTCGCCATTGGAGCCCGCGTACTGGCGGCGGATGGATCGAAAATTCGGGTTGTCGATGACGATAACAAAGTAAGCTATGCTATTAATTAACACCTTAATTAAGTAGCACCTGTGACATTTGCTAGTGCAAAACTAATTCGCGAATTCACATTTATGACACTTACATTTGAATGCACAAGAAGGTTGTAATAAGACTGTAATTCGGAGAAAACACATTGGAAGGCCTTTGACTACATAAACGGTAAAATTTCGGTCATGTATTATTATGCTGATGTTCAAGTGCTTTATGCATAGCACTTAATACTGCCATCGACATTTTTCATCCGTTTCATTGCAAGAAAAAATCGGCCAGTCTACCAGTTAGCATAGATTTTAATTGAGTGTTTATTCCTATACGCTGTTAATCTTGTTAGATCGCAAAAAAATAACGAAATAAAAATTCTTGCATTCTGACATTTCTGAAATGATGTGCTAGCAAAAAAACTAAAACGAGCAGGATGTCTTATACTTGTTTATTTTTTTTCAAAACAATGTTAACCGCCAGTTTAAAATTTGAGGAAGCGTTGTGCAACCGGTCATATCTCTCATCAGCTGCAAGCATGCAACAATGGTGCATTTCAAAAAAATTCAGAATTTTATTAAACATGTTAATGTGTAATGTGTGCAGTACATCAATTACAAATGAAACGTTTGGAAAAACCTAAATTCAATAAAAACCGTGCCCAACAATGATAAATTACACGAAAAGAATGTAAAGCTCCCTCATTTTCTCAAAACGTTAAACACTTAGTCAAGTCTGCCTGCATTTTTGTTTCCAAATGGCTGTGTGCAACTTATGTTGAAAAATTGGCGTCATATCCTCGAACGCCTGTACCAGATTCGTTCATCGATGGGTAGCCATGGATGACTCCCAAATCACGGTTTACAAATTCCACGCAGTAAAAAAATGGGGTGGATTTTGGTCCGATTAAGGCGAGCATTATGGCTGCCAAATCGGATGTGCCTGTTGTTTCAGTTTCCGCTCGCAAAAGCATTCCTCAACTTAAAAATACACGCAAGAATCGTCGAAATAATCATAATAGAAACACCTGCCACCAACGTTTTGGTGTTTGCTCATATTATTTCATTGCAAAATTAGTTACACTGCGGGTGGCACATGCTGCATAACCTGTGGCATGCTTTCCCGTTTGTCAAAAGTTTAATGAATGCAGGATAAAATTCGAAATCGAACGGGGGAGCTGAATTGAAAAAAAATCTTAAAATTTGAAACCCAATTCGCGAAGCAAATCACTTGAATGCGAAAGAGGTAAAGCTTAAGCTAGCGCACACTAACCTCAAATATCTGACATAATTTGGAATCGATCATCCAGAAAAATGCCGTGCTGCGTTTATACGCTCATATTTACACCTATTACTCTAAATTTGTTAAACACGCACTTGCTGTGCCTTTGTGCAAAAAAACCCACTGGCAATAAAAAGGCACGTAAATATTCGTTTGACACGTTTCTCGCTTCATTGAAGACGTTCCGCAAATATTACGATGCAAAACTTGCCATGCATAAAGGATAACCCAATGACCATGAATTCTGTTTTCCGAGATTCCTTCCTGAGGCAAAAATCTTATCTGGACGACACGAAACACGCAGTTGTCCTCAAGCATGTCGCCAACAAATTAGCACCAGCGATTTTTGGGAATTTGCACTTTTTGAGTCCTGGACTAGCAGAGATTTCCCACGTTATCTGGGCGCTGTCATAGTTAGTCTGGTAGTCAGGGTCACCCCTGCGGCTTTTCTAGAGCTTTTTGGCTGGCACCTGATGGAATATTTTGTTTGTCACCCTTTAGGAACAGTACCTTAGTCCCGAAAGGAGGATCAAGGCGATGCACCCGACGTCCGTTCAAGGAGTGGAGGACATGATTTCGTTGGGTGATTTGCACGAAGCTGGCATCTTGAGAAACTTGCTGATCCGTTATAACGAAAACATTATTTATGTAAGTTTTCGGGATTCGGAGTGATCGACGATCAATTAAGGATGTGACATGGCTTTATACGAAAGCCAAATTATTGAATGCCAGTTGTGAGCAAAATAAATAACTAGATTTATCTTTTTGCGGAAATAGAACAAACAATACATCAACTACTTTTTGGGGTCAAAGAAGTAATTAGAAAAGCATTTGAATCGTGTTATCAAGAAAAAAACACTGCATTGTTTGTTTCATATGCAGCTTAATTGTTTTCTAGCATTGCATTCATATCCACAGAAAACTTAGTGTAGCTGCATAAACTTAAATAATGCACTGCTGGGAGTACATTTACTTATAGACGTGGATAAGACACCTTTATAGCTTGTGTTAACAGATCAGAAATATCTACTTTTAATCTTTAAAAAAAATGTGATATTTTTACTGCCTTCAAACGTAAAATATAAATAATTGCAGCATTTTCAACATCTTTTTTGTTTTGGTGTTATAATTACCAATATAAATATGGCATTGTTCTCTACAAAACCGACTAAAACACCCAAGCCATTTCTGTTTTAATTTTGTTTTGTTAATTATGGTTAATCCAGAAATCCCAAATTCTGAATTTGATGAAAACTGTTGCTCAACTGATTTCCTGCCATTCTTCTGTTGCTCGAAAAGCAAATTGACAATTTATTTTATTTTTCAAGACTTACACTGGATCCATTTTGGTGGCTGTAAATCCCTATCAGATCCTTCCTATTTATACGAACGAGCAAATTAAGTTGTATCGTGACAAAAAGATAGGCGAGTTGCCGCCTCACATTTTCGCCATCGGAGACAATTCCTATGCAAGCATGAAACGCCAAATGCAAGATCAATGCATCATCATCAGGTCAGTAAATCTGTGCTCTGCATGTTTCACCTGCTCAGATTGTTTGTTACTAACACAATCGTCCACCACTTTTTGATCAGTGGAGAGAGTGGTGCTGGAAAAACGGAAAGCACGAAACTCATTCTGCAGTACTTGGCAGCTATAAGTGGCCAGCATTCGTGGATCGAACAACAGATTCTGGAAGCCAATCCTATTTTGGAAGGTAGTTTGAAAATGAAGACTAGGCTTTGTGCTTCTACTTTGTTGTAGAACTTCCATGGCTAAAAGGTCGACGCATTTATTACGGATACATTTCAGCCTTTGGAAATGCAAAAACAATCCGCAATGATAATTCGAGTCGATTTGGCAAATATATCGACATTCATTTCAATAAGCAAGGTGTGATTGAAGGAGCAAAAATTGAGCAGTACCTGTTGGAAAAATCACGAATTGTCAGTCAGGTATGGACTTTAGAAGTAAAAACTCCAATGATCTTGGAGTTTCATTCAATGTGACTTTATATGTGTTCTTTGATTAAACTAAGAAGTTAATTTTATTTTCAGTCAAAAGACGAAAGAAATTACCACATATTTTACTGCATGCTGGCGGGCCTGAACAACGAGGAGAAGCAAAAGCTTGATTTGACGGATGCGAAAAAATACCATTACTTAACTCAGGTAATGCAGGTTTTCCCCCCCATTTATTTGTAAATTGCAGCTGATATGGATAAGAGTAACAATTTTTTTCAAATTTATCCCTACTCAGGGTGGCACAATTGTCAGCGAAGCTCGCAACGATGCAGCAGATTTTGCTGATATCCGGTCAGCAATGAAAGTCCTCATGTTTACCGATGCTGAGGTCTGGGACATCCTCAAAGTTTTAAGTGCGCTTCTGCATACAGGTGACATCAAGTTTAAAGGTATGCAATACAGCAGTTATAAATCTTAAGGGACAAAATGTTGCGTTTGACAATTGAATCTGGCCCTTTATAATCGGCGTTAAACAATAATTCTAGCTATGGTTGTGGATAACTTGGATTCATCAGAAATAATTGACACGAACTGCGTGAAAAAAGCAGCCAAATTGCTCGAGGTAAGATTGTGACTTCTATTATTGCATTAAATGAGGCTTCATAAGTCTCCAGTTATGGTTTTCACGTGGAATATAACGATAAATTAATAACCATTTCAACAATAAAATGAATTGTTTGCAGGTTAACGTCAGACTGTTAACCGAAGCCCTAACCACCAGAACTATTTTTGCGCAAGGAGATGCGGTGGTAGCACCGATGAGTGCCATTCAGTCTCTCGATGTCCGAGACGCTTTTGTAAAAGGCATTTATGGCAGAATGTTCATTTGGATTGTATCCAAAATCAACACCGCCATTTATAAACCGAAGTCGTCGCCTAACTACGTTAGGGCATCAATTGGAGTTCTCGACATTTTTGGGTTTGAAAATTTTAATCACAACAGGTAAGAACGTTTTGTGGCTTTCATAAATTCTCAAGTAGTTTGTGCAACTGGTAGATTATTTGCTGTTTAAATGACATTATCTATGTTTGCTAGTTTATTGCTTAAATACCCTGAAAAATCATCGCAAAGTTAAATTAACGAAAAATGAAAATTGCGAGCATTTTGCACAGACTAATTTTGTGTTCAAACATTGACATTTATAAACAGGGCATATCATGCCATTCACTACTATTTTGTTGATCCAATGTAGCTTTGAACAGTTTTGCATCAATTATGCCAATGAGAATCTGCAGCAGTTTTTCGTGCGCCATATCTTTAAGTTGGAACAAGAAGAATACAATTTGGAGGCCATCAATTGGCAGCACATTGAGTTTGTGGACAACCAGGATGCCCTGGATATGATCGCTGTGAAGCCTCTCAACATCATGTCCTTAGTTGATGAAGAAAGCAAATTTCCAAAGGGTACCGATCAAACAATGTTGAACAAGCTACACAAGCAGCATGGCTTAAATCGAAATTATTTAAAGCCAAAGTCGGACATCAACACATCGTTTGGGCTCAACCATTTTGCAGGAGTGGTATTTTATGACACGAGAGGTAGGTTTCGCCATTTCATAATTTATCATCTTAATTCGAAGGCAAATAACACCAAACCGATTAATTTCTTTTAGGGTTTCTTGAAAAGAATCGTGACACGTTCAGCGCTGATCTGGTGCAGCTGATACATTCATCAAAGAATAAATATTTGCTCCACATTTTTCATAATGACATCGGCATGGTAGTAATTTTCTTATTACTTAGTATGCTGAAAAATGTTTTTTTTTTCTTCATATAGATGTTTTTTTTAAAAAAATTCTGTGAAAAATAACGTTATGCTTAAAAAAGTGTGAAATTTCGCATTAACACCTATTATTTTATTATTATAAAATTGATTTAGAACAGAATTTTCCTTTCAGCTATTGTTTGCTCATATTTTTTTGACTTTATAGGGGTCTGAAACTCGCAAAAAAGCACCCACACTGAGCACGCAATTCAAAAAGTCCCTAGACTCCCTAATGAAAACTCTAGGGTGTTGCCAGCCTTTCTTCATCCGTTGTATAAAACCAAATGATGCAAAACGATCAAAGGTACAGTGATAGCATGCCACATTATAGTGACTTTCTTTAGTTTCTTATTAATATCGTCAAAATTAATCCGTTGTAATTTTTCGGACAGATATTTGATCGTGAGTTGTGCTGCAAGCAGCTGAGATACTCCGGAATGATGGAAACGATCAGGATACGCAGAGCCGGGTATCCGATTCGGCACACGTTTAAAGAATTTGTGGATCGGTATCGGTTCCTGATTCGTGGTGTTGGACCAATCCATAAAATCGACTGTAAGGCCACCACCAGCAAAATCTGTTTTGCTGTTTTGGGCAAATCCGATTTTCAATTGGGAATCAACAAAGTTTTTTTGAAGGTTAAAATCTCATTTTTCCTCCTTAAAGAAATTGCTTTTTCGAAGTGCATTGGCTAACGAATTTTAAATCAATTTGTAGGATGCACAAGATTTATTCTTGGAACAAGAGCGAGACAGGGTTCTCACCAGATACATTCTAGTGTTGCAACGTTGCATTCGCGGCTGGGTATACCGTCGTCGCTTCCTGCGGATGCGCAAGAGTGCCATCATCATTCAAACTGCCTGGCGAACTTACCAGCAAAAGAAACGTTTCAGGGCCATGCGCACCGGTTTCCTCAGGCTTCAAGCTCTGATTCGGGCTCGGGTACTCTCACACCGATTTAAGCATTTACGTGGACACATTGTGCGCTTGCAGGTAAGGATTATTATTTCCGTCAACAACATTATTTAGAACTGAAAGGGTTCCCTGATCAATCCAAGTTTTGCAATAATTCCTTGGTCCTTAGAGCACTTTCCATTGGATGTGCTATTCAAAGTTCAGTGCAGGGGCCTATTTGTCATGAATCTTGATGTATGTTAAACATTCTCGAATTTGCAGGCTCGATGCAGAGGCTACATTGTCAGGCAAGAGGATGTGCGTAAGGTGAGGGCAGCTGTGAAAATCCAAGCGTATGCACGCCGATTCATTGCCATGAAGAGGTATAAGAGGCTAAGGACAAGACACAGGAACAGAATGGAACTCTTGCGAATGCGAAACCAAAAAGAAGCTGCTCTGCGGAAAACCATGGATCCCAAAAAGGCTAAAGAAATTGCTGATAAGGAATATCAGGTGGGTGTAAATACAAAATTGGCAATTTTCTCAAACTTCGGTCGATCTTGAGAAGAAAATATGAGTGATTGTGATACAACTGTTATTTGCAGGTTTTTCCTGTTTTAGGCCTACATTTGTATGAAATCACATTAATTAATTGAATGTAATATGCTTTCTAGGCGCAATTGAACGTTCTGCGGCTTAAGGAGCAAGAAGAAGACCAGGGTCTTCTAGATAAAGATGATCGTAATCGGAAACTTTTGACAAATGCCGAAAACAAGAAAGATGTGGCGGACGAAGTGACAGACTTGTTCGAGTTCTTAAACCATGAAAGCGGAAAAACTGGACCGGAAATTCCGGGCCGTTTTGAGGTGAGTGGAAATAAGCGAGCGCACCTAATTACAAGAAGTAAATATATAAAAAGAAACCCACAGTAGCAATTGAAATTTTCTCTTTCAAAGGATTTGCCGGAAATGGACTTGTCAATGGAGTCGCCTGGAGATTCGCGACCTCCAATGATAAGGCAGGACAAAGATATCACAGAATTCAGGTTTCAGAAATTTGCAACAACATATTTTCAAGGCAACGTCAACCCTTCGTTTATGCGGAAACCTCTTAAACAGTCATTACTCCTATTACAAACTCAGGCAGACAGTATGGTGAGTGTGACAATTTGTATGCATGCCTTTCTGATGCCAGCATGATTTCATTAACGAAACATTTTTTTACTACTTAGGCTGCATTGGCTTTGTGGATCACTATTTTGAGATTCATGGGGGACCTTCCAGAACCAAAGTACCATACCATGGACCGAGATACCACGTCGGTGATGAGCAAAGTAACTGCAACGCTGGGTCGTAGTTTTATCAAATCCAAAGAATTCCAAGACGCCCAGATCATTGCACAGATAGAAAATGCTGTATGTAAAACATGCTGTCAAATTTTATCAAGGAGGTGCTTTGATGCTAAATCCATATTCTGGATCTTCCGATTTCTAGCAAAGTCCATACAAAGATAAGCCACGCAGCATACGACACAAGTTAATTTCACTGACCTTAAAGCGCAAAAACAAGTTTACGGATGATATCCGCAAAAAACTCCAAGAAGAGGATTACACCACTGAAAGCTACAACAGCTGGTTGGAATCGAGGCCCACTTCAAATTTGGAGAAATTGCACTTTATCATTGGTCATGGAATTTTAAGGGCTGAATTAAGGTGTGTTTCGAGCTTGCTTTGAGTTCTCGCTAAAATAGTCTAATTTAGTGCTATCAAGTTGTTTATTTACTTATTCACAAGTGATAATCTCTGTTTTAATCAGAGATGAAATTTACTGCCAAATTTGCAAACAACTGAGTAACAACCCCACCAAAAGTTCCCACGCCCGAGGATGGATACTTTTATCTTTGTGCATTGGATGCTTTTCTCCGTCTGAAAAGGTATGACAAGTAGGCCTATATTACATTAACATTATAGGCCCTGCCCCTACTGTATTATATTTGACAGGAAAATTTTAGGAAACCACAACGAATTTAGATATGTTAATCAAGAAATACATTTTTCTTTACTTCTAGTTTATCAATTATCTGCACTCTTTTATCCGGGAGGGTCCACCCGGTTATGCACCTTATTGTGAAGAAAGGTTGACGAGGACGTTTGCAAATGGAACACGCAATCAGCCACCAAGCTGGCTGGAATTACAAGCAACGAAGTCCAAAAAACCATTGATGTTGCCAGTAACTTTCATGGATGGTAGGTCATTACTCTGTGCTCAAGATAAATTATTCTATTGGCACAAGTATTGGCAACTTTTTCTTTTTCAAGGTACAACCAAAACTCTGTTGGCAGATTCAGCAACAACGGCTCGAGAATTGTGTGATCACTTGGCCGAGAAAATCGGCCTTAAGGATCAGTTTGGCTTTTCTCTGTATATAGCTTTATTTGACAAGGTTTCTTCACTCGGAAGCGGTGGTGATCACGTGATGGACGCTATATCACAATGCGAACAATATGCCAAGGAACAAGGAGCCCAAGAGAGGAATGCACCATGGAGGCTCTTCTTCAGGAAAGAGATATTTTCACCGTGGCACGACCCCGTCGAAGATCTTACTGCTACCAATCTTATTTATCAACAAGTTGTCCGGGGAGTGAAATTTGGAGAATATCGCTGTGATAAGGCAAGCAATTGTACACTTTCTCATCATGTTTCCAATTTATTTTTTATGAATATTAAGTGCATATACATGTACAATTATTGTTTTATACATGTATAAAGCAATGTAAATTAATATAGCTTAGCTGGTTCAGAAATATAGTGAAATACCGCATAACATATCGAAATATTCCTGCAAAAAACTGCAAAATTATCACTAAAATACTGTAATATTACTGTAGTTTTTGCCTTACTGACTTTTTCTCCTAGGCATTATTTAATGCATAAAAATGATTGTTTTTGTTATTCTTTATGTTAAAAAATTAGGAGGAAGATTTAGCAATGATTGCTGCCCAGCAGTATTACATTGAATTCGGCACAGAGCTTGTGGCTGACCACCTGCTAGGGTTGCTTCCAAATTACATTCCTGATTACTGCCTTCAAGGTGGAGAAAAGAGTATCGAGAGATGGGTCAGCTTGGTTATGAATGCATATAAAAAGGTAATAGTAAACCTAGTTATTAGACTGTGCATTGTTAGTTACCGCTTTTCGGGCAAACATTAATACTACTTTATTTACAGAGCTACTACTTCAAGGAAAAAATTGGGGCTCAAAGAGTTAAAGAAGACATCGTAAGCTATGCCAAGCTTAAGTGGCCATTGCTGTTCTCCAGGTTTTACGAGGCTTTCAGATACGCTGGTCCTAATCTGCCTAAAAACGACGTTATCATTGCCGTGAACTGGACTGGAGTGTACGTCGTGGACGATCAAGAGCAAGTCCTACTCGAACTGTCATTCCCTGAGATCATGTCGCTCGTTAGCCAAAAGTAATTTTTTTCTTTCAAATTTCCAAAAACTTTTCTACGTAAAAAGAACGTAAATCGAGGCACGTTTAAAACGATAAATGTGTTCTGTTTTGCAGAACCAATAAAGTATTTGTCCAGACATTTACTTTATCAACTGTCAGAGGAGAAGAATTTAGCTTCCAATCGCCAAATTCCGAAGATATTCGTGATTTGGTTATTTATTTCCTGGACGGTTTGAAAAAGAGATCCAGATTTGTTGTTGCGACTCAGCCTCACAATGCAGCAGGTACTGCATGTAACCAAGTAACATAAACAAGCATGTCCCTAGATGCTAACAATGCGTTTTGGTCATTACAGATAATTCCACTTTCTTGGTTTTCAACCAAGGGGATTTGATTACTCTGGAAGGAAACCTAACTGGCGAGAATGTCATGAACTCTGGGTGGTGTGTGGGGCTGTGCGAAAGGACGGGCAAAAAGGGAGATTTCCCAGCCGACAGCGTTTACGTCATACCAACACTTACTAAGCCGCCAAAAGAAATAATTGTAAGTGCAATGTTACCTAGCATTTGTTTCCCAAACTTGTTAATTTTCATTGATTTCGATTTTCTTTCTAGGCCCTTTTCACCGGTGAGGGCGCTGCTAATGGCAAACGATTATACACCAACAATCAAATCAACGGAACGGATCCTCAAGAGAAACCTCACACTTTGGAAGATTATGCCATTGATCATTTCCGCCCCCCACCCAAACGCACACTAAGCAAAACGCTGACTCTGACAAATGCCAAGCGAAGGAATAGCGACGACATTTGGAGGCACACTCGAGAACCTCTGAAACAACCACTGTTGAAAAAGTTAATCGACAAACAGGAAGTCACGGAAGATGCTTGCTTTGCCTTTGCTGATATCCTTTTTTAAGATTTAGAATGGATTGCATGAATTCATTACCTTATAATTGCGTTTTGTGAGTTGCCCTTAACTTAGAGCACCTATTCTAAAATATATGGGTGACTTGCCATCGAGGCGAACCAGGACGGGAAACGAGCTAACAGATCAAATTTTTGAAGGCCCGCTTAAATACGTAAGCAACTTTAAAATATGTCCATGTTTGAAGCGTTTGCTGCCTTGGTGAATTTCATTAAAAAATTATGCATCTTGCATTCTTTGAAACATTTTAGGAGATATTGCGTGATGAGGTTTACTGCCAAATTATGAAACAGCTGACAGAAAATCGAAACAGGTGTGCATGTCTTAAAAGTGTGGCTGCTAAAGCAAACTTACTTGCGCTATTCGTGTTAAATATGAAAAGTCTGATTTAAAAATCATTGCAGATTGAGCGAGGAGCGAGGTTGGGAACTGATGTGGCTGGCCTCGGGGTTGTTTTCGTGTAGTCAGAACCTTTTGAAAGAACTGACCATGTTTTTACGGACGAGACACCATCCCATTGCAACAGATTCCTTGCAAAGGCTGCAAAAGACGTTAAGGTTAGCCTTGCATTATAGCTTTTGTCATCTTTGAGCTTAAATGTGCTACACAGGTTACAGGCTACGAAAGTCAAAACATAAGCAAGCAAAATCGGTTTGAAAGTAGTTTGCAATCTTGCAAGTTTAATGTCAAATTAACAACCAAAGAAATGTTGCAAAATTTGATAATCTGAGCGATTTGATTGGCTTCTAAACTAGCCATAATAGAAGCTGGTATTCTCATCAGACTTACTCATCCTCTTTCATTGTTCACTATGTAGAAATGGACAACGAAAATATCCACCTCATCAGGTGGAAGTGGAAGCCATTCAGCACAAAACGACTCAGATATTTCACAAAGTTTACTTCCCAGATGATACAGACGAGGTAACAATTTCTTAATACTTCTACCCATCCAGACTCAAGCAACTTAAGACAACAGAATTAATGCAATTTGTTTTGTATAAAGGCTTTTGAAGTGGATTCCAGCACCCGGGCAAAGGACTTTTGCTATAACATCGCCCAGCGTCTAAACCTCAAGTCATCGGAAGGATTAAGCCTGTTTGTCAAAATTGCCGATAAAGTCATCAGCGTGCCAGAAGGCGACTTTTTCTTCGATTTTGTTCGGCATTTGACGGACTGGATTAAGAAGGCCAGACCAAATCGCGATGGTAAGCCCATATGTGCAGTTTTAAAAAATGGTCAAAAATTTTGTATCCATTTATTTAAAGTACATAAATTCTGTTTACAAAACAGGTATAGCGCCACAGTTTACATATCAAGTATTTTTTATGAAAAAATTATGGACTAACACTATGCCTGGCAAAGATCGCAATGCAGACATTATATTTCATTATCACCAGGTAGCAAAATATGCGTGTTTTACGGATCTATCCGGCATATGACCTATTAAGCTTCAAGATTATGGGTTTTTGCGTTTAGGAACTGCCGAAGTTGCTGCGTGGTTATCACAAATGCACAAAGGATGAAGCAGCTAAATTGGCAGCACTTATTTTTAGAGTTCGTCATGGAGAGAACAAACAGGAGCTTCAAACCATTCCGTAAGAAAATACTATCATATATTGCTTTTGACATTCAGTATTTATTTTCAATATGTTTTTTTACAATTCTTCCTGCTAATTTTTCTTTAACAGACAAATTCTTAAAGAACTGCTTCCAGGAGATATGATAAAACTTCAAAGTGCAAACGACTGGAAAAGGGTAAGAATTATTGGGCTAATTTCCAGGACATTTATTCAATTGAGCTCTTATTAAGCATCGTTTATTCTTTTAAGGCTATTGTAACTGCATACAATGAAAATGCAAGCATGAGTGCAGAGGATGCAAAAATAGGATTTTTGAAAATTGTGTTTCGTTGGCCAACGTTCGGATCTGCCTTTTTCGAAGTTAGGCAAACAACAGACCCCCACTATCCAGACCATCTTCTGATTGCCATCAACAAACAAGGAGTCAGCTTAATACATCCACAAACTAAAGTAATTAATCATCTTATCAAGCCATTTTTAATCAGTGATATAAATTTCAGTCGCCTACATAAAGTTTTGATCATATGCTGGTGATTGTCAAGGATTTTGTTTGGGAAATATTAATGTGGAGATATATCCCGTATAGGATGTTCTGATGACGCATCCTTTTACGAAGATTTCCAACTGGAGCAGTGGAAATACGTACTTTCATATGACCATTGGCAATTTAGTAAAAGGATCTAAACTTCTGTGCGAGACCCCATTAGTAAGTGGCAATAAATTATATGACATAATGCGCAATTTAAAGTGTCCTAACTTCGGTTTTAAAATTTATTCTCAGGGCTACAAAATGGATGATCTATTGACATCCTACATTAGTCTGATGTTGACTAACATGAATAAACAGAAGACCCTGCGAATTAAATAAAAAGGCTAACTGTTGGGATAGCTTGGTAACGAAGGAAATATAATTCAAGCAGCTTTTTAGTCAATATTTCTGAAGTGGAAAAGACAATTTTAAAAAGAAAAGCAAGCACTGGAACTTGCATTTTAGCATTAAATTCATGAAATAGGTTCAGGATTTTAAATTATAGGGTGCATTTGTAAATATGTTGCTATTGAATGAATAGGCTGTATTCTGACGTGCAATTGCAGGATCAAGGATGCAATGAAAGTTGTTAATACGTGATATATTGTTGTGGAGTGTAATAATTAAGACTGAAGCGTCGGAACTTCAGTACAATTGCTAGAATCGTGAAGATTTGTTGAATTCTGTATCATTTCCCCTCTTAATTTGGTGGCTATTTGGTGATTTATGAATGGTTTGTGCCATTGAATTTGTGGACGTGATTTTTAAAGAGCACCAACCCAATAAATTATAAAACAAAATTTCATTTTAGTGGCAAACAAAACTTAATTCCTGTAGTTAAGATTGTTTTTTGTTCTTGAAGATTTTCACGCATCAACAGGATTTTGATGGAAGAAGAAACTTATATTTTTGTTATATGTCAAGTGTAATGAAGTTCAGTTGACACAATAAAACAAACAGTAAAATTAATCAGAATGGTACATGTGCGAAGCGTGGAGATGAGAAACAATAGCTTCGTTAAATTGCAAACGGGTCTCAAATAATCTGAGGAATTTTTGAGATACGAATGTGGCAGGATATGCATCCTTGGAATTTATTTGAACGACCCCAGATGCAATACATTGTACATTCATATAGCCTACAGGTCAAAGTAGATGATAAAGGGCCATGCAATGAAGAAATTTTGAAGGAAGATTTTTAGAAAGCATAACATTTCATCATTATGCTAGCGTTTGACAACAAGATGAACCTCCACATTCAAATTTACACTACATTCGCGGGCAGAGGTCATTTGTACGCATTCGTTTCGTCAACCTTGCCACTAAATGCTTTAATTATGAAGAAAACAAGCAACTAAATGACATACCATTTCGAAGAAAGTCTCCAGTTTTATTACTTATGTGTCAATTTGATAAATTCAAACTGCAGTGACCGACTGCACGAGCGACCGCTGAGACGGTTTGACTTTTTCCACGGACCGACTTTTATGAGAATTGTACCAGAGTGAACCGAAGACAACTGCGTCATAACTGTCCCTCTGCCAAGTTTGAACACATTTGCAGTTTACATACATGTATGTATAATATTTAACCTTTAAAAATGTAAATGCTGTGCAAGTTTATTGTTTTATTTTCACTACTTTATTATATCGAAAAAACCGTTCTGATACTTAGACGCCATTAACAACAAATTATCCGCGTGATGTCGCTAGTATAGTGAATTGATAATGTGACGTCACGGGATGCGTAAATAAAAAATTGCACATTATTTTGTTGCTGTCGAAGTCGCGTTTTGAGTGCTAAAATGACTCAGGACACAAGTAAAACTCCAGTTGTTACGGAAAGAAAAGAAGCAATCAATAATGAACAGCAAAAGATTAAAGAGAAGAAGGAAAAGAATAATCCGCCGACTAAAGTAGGTGTAGGCCTACATGGCAATGTTTTCATCGTGGTCTAATGTCTGTGATTTTCATGCTATGATTTTTTCCAAATCTGTTGAATTAGGTTGTCATCAGACGCTTACCACCAAGTATGAATGTGGAGACGTTCCTGGAACAGATATCGCCAGCTCCTGCCTATGACTATATGTATTTTGTAAGGGCTGACATGAGGTAATTAAAAGCCTGATGTGTTTCGATGTTGAAACCAAATCACCAGTGAGGGCAAATCTGCATAAGATGCCACTTTTAATTTCATTTGTATTCATAATTTGCAGCTTAGGACAACACGCATTTGCCCGAGCTTACATCAACTTCGTAAACCAGGAAGATATATTTCTGTTCAAAGACAAGTTTGACGGATATGTATTTGTCGATCAAAAAGGTTCTTATAAATCGTATTCTGTACTGATGATCAATCATCGTTTGTCATTTGTGTTAGTTCTGAAATTAAACGCAGTATCATTGTATAGGCAATGAATATTCTGCTGTTGTTGAATTTGCCCCATTCCAAAAAATACCCAAGAAGAAACCAAAGAAGAAGGACACAAAATGTGGCACAATTGAACAGGGTGTGTACCATTGCAGTCAAAATATTCTGTTGTAAGATACTTAAAACGTTGTCTAAAAAATCACATGTTACTGGTTCCAGATCCTGATTACATCAAGTTTCTAGAAAGCCTACAGAACCCTGAAGAAGTTAGTTTGCCAACGGCAGAGTTTTATTTAGAAGAAATAGAAAACCGCGAACGTGAGCTAAGAGGTGATGCATCCAGCTATTTGCATTGCTTAATTTTTTATTTAGTGCAAACCTAAAATGGTTTCATTTTCAGCAAATAATGGAGTTTCTCAAGCCTCCACTCCATTAATTGATTTCTTGAGGCAGAAAAAAGCTGAAAAACAGGTGATTTTTAATTAAAGACAGTGAATTAACTGCACTGCAGCTTTTGTGCTTATTAAAAACCTTTTTCTGTTAACTTGTTATTTTAGCGTATTCGGGAAGAAAAACGCGAGGAACGAAAGAAGCGGGAAGTGGAGAAGAAAAGGTTGAAGGAAGAGGAAAGGAGGCGGCGAAAGGCAGACAAAGATAAGGAAAAAGAACGTGACAAGGCAAAGGATAAGACTAAGGATGGGAAAGATAAAGATAAAGATAGATTGTCAGATGATAAAACACAGAAAGATGCACCTGTGAAAGTGAGAGCATGTGTTTTTAGATGCAATTTTATCCTTGTTTCAGAAGGATTCAAATGGAAAATCTCTCTACTTTTCAGCTACTAAAAAATCCTGAAAGAGTAAAAGATAAGCCAAAAGAAGGCGATAAAGACATCACAGAAAGAGAAATTGTCTCAAATAATGCAGATTCAAGACCAGAGAAGTTACCTCGCGCTTCCACATTCAAGGACTGGGATAGTGCAAGCGAGCGAAGGCGTCGAGAAGACGAGAAACGGAACAAGGAAAAATTACGCGATCGCAGGGAACGTGACAAGTTTAAAAAAGACAGAGATGATCATTTAAAGCCAAATGCTAAAACAGTGACTAAACCTGTTGGAGAAGGTAGTTCGACAGCTTCAGAAGAGCGACCAAGGACTACTCAGACGCTACGCAGCTCTGATTGGCACCGTGATAGAGTCGAGCGCAACGTTCAGAAATCTACAAATTTTTCCCATTCCTCCACTAGCAAAGGTGGGCATGAAAGAGCCGGACGTGGTGGCAAAAGTTATGAAAAATCCAGAGAATCACTCGCAAAGGCAAGAGGAGAATCAAAGACTGGTGGATCGTCAAAGGGTTTTGAAACCATAGTTGGTCAATCGTCTTCCAGTTGCATGGAAGATTTGAAAGATTCTGAATCTCCATTAGGCGAGCACGAATCGCAGGCTAATCGAGAAGATGAACAGTTGGAAGATACAGAAGATGCTAATACCAGAAAAAATACTTTTAAAGATAACAAGGCTTCTGCTTACAGAGAATTTGACAAAAACATGGACTGTGAAGGGGAAAGCTCGCAGGAGGGAAGGTCGCATAGAGAATACAATTCACGGGACCCAAGAACGGAACGAAGAATTCGAAACAAGGTAGATTTCGTTTGCAGGATTCCCAATACACTGAGGTATTACTGTAGCAAGTTCTTTTTAATACAATTTTAATTTTTTTTTTCAGGATCGTCCATCAATTGAACTGTACCGCCCAGGTATGAGAAGATTGAGTTTGCAACGCAACAGTCCCCAGAAGGACAGTCCAAGTTCATCCTCTAGTCCAAGCCCCACAGCACAAATGCTCGGCAAAATACTGAACGAAAATGGCAGCAACAGTGGTCAACAGTCAAGTGGCTTGAACAGTCCAGCAGCTGGTGACAATGACGTTAAACTAGAAAACGAATTATCTGGTTTCGATGAAGGTCAAAACAAAGATTTCGCCTCCAATGATGGTATTGAAGATGAAGTCGATTAGGTAAGCTTATTATTTCCACCATTTATTTTCCCGTTTTGTGCACAATTCGATACATCGTATTGAGAAGGTATTGAGATTGTTTTTTACACCAATAACCGAAGCACAAACATTTTAGAGCTAGTATATGCATTATTGTGCTAACTCTTAAATGGGACTTTAATGGATGTAATTGAACTTTACCAGAATTCTTAATATATGCACATTTTAAGAAAATGGAAGAACGAAAACGCCTATATTATCAAAACAATCGAATAGTATTCACTTTGTTAATCTTTTGCCTGCCTTGAACATGATTTCATTATAGAAAATAAGTGATTTTGCCTTGTACAGCACTGATCATCAATACATTTTTAACACCCTGCGCAAATTTCTGCAGAAATTTTTATTCGTAAGACTCTTGAGAAATAAGTTGTTGTCCTTAAAAATATTCGACGTTTTCTATAATCTGGTTATTTTCAAGAATTTTGTGAACCCGTTTGGAACGTTTACTACTGGTTATTCATGAAAGTCCCATTTTTTAAAATGTATGTACAAGAAACTTTCATAAACAGATGCAAAGTAAGAAAATTGTGGTGCAAGAAACCTTCATAAACAAATGCAAAGTAAGAAAATAGTGGTGCAATAAATTTATGCTATGCTTGCTTGCCACTCTTATTTGAAAGGAAGATATCACAGCATAGATAATGAGTAACGTTTCAGTTAAAGCTGACAGTATCCACGAAACATCAACAAATCTGAATCTTCGGACGCCACAGGAATGTCGATTTGAAGTTTAGTTGACGCTGCTATGAACAGAACCGAGCCTCGAGTCAAATTCAGGGGAACGTTTTCAGTTTCTTGATTCTTGGCCAGAGCATTGCCACGCACAACCAGGAGAATGCTCGCACTCTCTAAGGAGGCAAGAGTGTAATTCTTAACGGCTGCAGCAACCTGAAAATATATCAAGCAAATTAAATGCAAATAGATTCTTTATACATTGCGTGTTCAGTAAAGGAACTTACTTGAATTTTTGCCAATGTAAAATCTGGGATTGGTGGGTTGTAAATTTCAGTGAATGAGTCTAGGCCAGCTGCTCCAGGAAATAATTTGCTCTTTGCGCTTCCCGTTTCATAAGTCAGCATTTCACAAAGAGTTTCAACATCTATAAACTTTGGAGTCAAACCAGCACGCACAGTGTTGTCTGAACAGGCCATTATTTCAATGCAATCTAAATTTAGAAAAAAGTTATATTACAATTTATGCATCGAAATATAGCATGTTCATTTATTTTTTCTTTTTAATATGAATAGCATCATACCACCGTATAGGTATGCGTGCGCCTCATTTGCCCCTAAGAAAATGGCTTCTCCTGGTTTCATTTGTAAATAATTCAAAAAGTAAATCCCAAAGCATCCTACATCCCCGGGAAAGTCTTTGTGGATTCGAAGCAATAACTTTCCCAGTGCATTTTCCGTTGAATTTCCAGCATTTTCTGTGTGATAATAAAAATTTCATTTATTATTTCCTTAGTTTGTGAAGATTTTCTACGCAACTGTTTCCAATTTCATCAGAAAAATATTTGGTTACCCATTGATTCCATTCTCTTGATTAACAAGCTTAGATGCTTGACTATGGTGTCCTTTGGAGTCTTCATGACCGCTGTGAATGCATTTTTCAGAGCTTGCTTTTGCTCAGAGACTGATTGATTCTCTGCTTTGAGAAGCTCTTTGCTCTGCTCTTTCCCCAAGAGGTTTGCAAATTCAGGAACATCTGCATCATATAAGTTTGTTAAAGCGGGGTTTGCTGCAGAGGGTTTAATCAAACTGCCATGTTTATGTTTTGAATTACTTTTCACAAAACTGCAAATCTCAGAATATGGTCTGAATCCACAAAGGGCTTCAAAAGGTGTCAAAGCCAATGCCATTTCTGGCTTGTGATTTGGATCTTTGTACAAATCAGGCTTTGATTTGTGCAGCTGCTCTGCCAGAACCTTCACGATACACATAAGCCTCATTAATTATAAATTGTGTTATTTTTGCAGGTTAATTTGCATATACCGTACGCACCTTGTTTGGATGAGCCTGGATGCTTAGAGCAGTGTTCACCGACAGCACTTTAAAAAGAAAGGGTAAATCAAGTCCAAACGTTTCTTTGATCTTATCGCCCAAAAAGGACGGATTTTCCTGTAGAACTTGGTGCAACAAAGGTCCTTTTTTATTGTCCGTCAACATTGCAGTGGATGGACCGGAAGGGTGGGTTCCCATCCACAGCTTAACATGGCACAGCAAAAGAAAAATACTTTATATGTTTTGTTCTCTTCATTTATGTAAAATTTCATGTGAAATATAGTATCAAATTTACCTCTGCATACGGTTTAGTCTCTTCTATTACAAAATGAGGGCAAACATTTTTGATTAGTGATGCGATTTCACTCTGTGATCCGAATTTTCCCCAAGCGTAATTCTGGATGACACAATGTAGAGGAAACACTGAAAATAGACACAAATATTATTTTTATTTTGCATTCCTGTAAACGTAGTCAAATTACTGACAAATCTGCATGTGCAGTTTTTTTAAGTTGTCTTCCGATCTCAAGCACAGTATGGACATTAGTATTTTTTTTAAATTTATGCAAAATTGAAATTTTTCGAGAATTGCTTTTGAAATATGCATATGTAGGAGTACATATGGTGGCATGTCCACTGTCATGGTGCAGGGCTCAAATACAAAGTAATGTACATTACATGTATCTTTATTGCAAATTTCTACTAAGTGTAAGCTATTTTTTTGCTCGTCACCATGACATCACAGTAAACTTGCATAATGCGCCAACTCATATGGCATTTATAATAAGTTTATCAATTTTGGCATCTTTATGAGCCGTCATCGAAGCTTTGTCTCGGAATAAAATACCATGCATGTTGTTATAACAAAGCCCATGCCATTACCTTTTGGAAACGCCATTATTTTATAATATATTTAG
>JAQIXS010001392.1:0-30557 GCA_034700785.1 Rossiulus vilnensis | reverse complement strand
CTACCACATGGCATCAAAATCCTGCTTGTAGGGTATCCAATAGAATAGAATCCCACAGCACGAAACCAAATACATAGAAAATAATCTTTAATGAACGTCATATTACAAACAAATAGAAACACGCGCCAACATTTCATGCTTGCGAAACAAAGATTTGAAAATAAATGGACAAAACGAGCTTACATTAGCGTTTTCAGTAGCTATAACTACATGACTTAGGGCCGGTTGCACAACAGGCAGGCAGGATTAACCCAATTTCGTTTGTAATAGAACTGAATTTACCCCGAATTCCTAACTACAGCAGGGTTATCTCCACGTTAATTACACATGGGGATAAAAATCCCTATGATAAAACGGTGGAACAAAAACCTGTTGACTTGCGGTTATACTTAACACCACGTTAGCTAACCTTTCATTTAACCTGCCATGGTGCAACTGGCCATTGGTGAAAATGTGGGAATTCTTTTAAGTAGACTCTTAAAATGCAGAGATAAAAAAAATTGCTAAAACTCGTGTTATCCATATCAATCGGTGCACGATGCATGACGTAGATTACGAGGACCTCCTCGATCCGCAGCACAAAGCGAGCCCGCGTTTGCATCCCTAGACATACTTCATGGCCTCGTTCAAACTGTCCTTCTTGGGCTGCGTGATCAGCGCCTGCGAACTCAGAGTGAAGGCGGGGATGAACAGGTGCAGGAACCAGTTGCCACCCAGGGTTCGTTCCAAGTTGCACCAAGACGCGGTGGACGGCACGCCGGCCGAGCCTTCCCCGCGGAAGAACTCGTAAGAGGTCTTGGACACGAGTATCAGGTAGGCCTGCCAGAGAAACATGAACAGAGTGCTGATGAAAGCGCCCAGGACGGCGTTCAGCAGCACCACAGCCACAAAGTGCCGCGAGGCCACGTCTTCGAGCATCCACCGAGCGAAAGTGTACGGAATGACGTAATACATGAAATAGCGGGACCACAAGGCGTGGAACTCCGCGCCCAGGTACCGGTACATCAAGACCAGAGCGTAGCTACACCCGAGGCACGCGTTCAAGCAGAACGACACGAAATTAAGCAGATTGGAAAAGCCGACGCAACCGCCGAGGAAAAAGCAGTGGTGGTCCCTGCGCCAAACGCAGAAATCGCAAACCGGACAGTGGTAGGAGCCGGCGGGGACTAGAGAGCAGCACCGGGTGCAGTCCTTGCACCCGACGGCGGTTTTCGCGACCGCGTCGTTAGACACGAGCTTCCGTCTGAACTGCATCCAGTTGACGCTCAAGTTGAGCGAGAAGTAGCAAGCTAACCCGATTGCGTATCTCATGCTCAGGGGACTGGTGTCCGGAGAAATGTGGGTCAAAAACAGGCAGTAAGCAGGAACGCAGGCGACCATCCCGATGGCGAACATCTGGCACAGGCAACAAATCGAGCGCAACTGCCAGGACGTCCAGGAATTGCGGGAGCTGGAAGCCATTGCGCAAAGAAACTTCTAGGTAAAATACCGGCGGGTTTTAATGCGGCTACCAACGAGCCTTTCTCATGGTGCAAACTTAAGACCCGAGAGACCGGATGAATGCACGGAGCAGTTTTTATTTTGTCTCATAATCTGTAAAATTTCAAACAAAACAACGGTTTAGATTTCGGTGCTGAGCCAACAGTGCCTGGACGACAGCTAAGGGCCTCATCGATTTATTTTGTCTGCTAGCACCCTAATGATCTTCAGTACCGTACTAAAAATAAATAGATATGGGCAGAATTTCAAGAAATCACAACTGCCTCGCACAACATTTTCGGAATGTGGATGAGAAGCATTATCAAGAAACCACTCATCTTGATAATGCAGTTCTAATACGCTTAGCAATGGTTTTGACGAATACATGGCACATGTATTTCAACCGCGATGCAACTCAAAAAACGTGAATTTTGTGATATCACCATAAAGGCGTTCAACATATATTCCTCTCTGTTTAATTCTGTTAGATGGGCAATTGTGTGATTCATAAATGTGCAATTAAATTAATTTCATAATCAGGTTTTACACTTTTATGAAAATCTTACGTGTACTTTTACGAGTTGCGTTACTTTTGAAATGAGCGACATGTACACGTTCCAATAAACACTAATTTGTTGGCCTAACTGATTAACACGAGGGCAACCTGATTACACAATTGAGAGGGAAGGGGGAAAGGAAACCGGAGAATCAGTGGCGCATGACATGCAATCCATATTTCGTTCGTGTTCATACATTGTACACTAATCAGTTGTAGTTGGATTGTCATTTTTCATCTGTATTTACATGATTCTGACATATGAAGACACACAACTTCGATACTAGAGGGAAGATATCAGAACGTGCAATTTAACCCATGACACATCTTATATTTTTGTTTTCAGTCCTGACACCTCTTTAAAAAGCCACCACGTTTTTTAAAAACAGCCACCAATTACACACATTAAAACGCGCTTCAACCATGGTCTTTCTAAAAACGAACCTCAGTAGCCTGTCGGGCGATTCTCATCCAACTTCGCACGATGCCCACTTACGACGAGATTTGTCAATGCAAAAAAAAAACCGACTGATTTTCGGGAAAAATTAACAACAATCACAAGCAACGTTTCGATCTTACCCGTACCTTAGATCTTAGCCTACACGCAGTATGGAACATTAAAACACAGACATCGAACTGAACGCTTAGCTCGACCCACCGAGTGATCACGATGACGATGATAATCACGGGGACATTCGTTGTAATTCGTGGCAGCGTGCAATAATGCTAGACGCGCTTGTTACAGCGGTGCGAAAATCTCAACGTAAACAGAAACAGACGACAAGAACTTCCGCCATCTTGCAAACGACGGGCGCCTTCGATTCGACATCGACCAGCAGCTCGTAGTTCATCGCATTTTACCTGTGATCGGGACCCGTTCGGCGTTTCTCGCAGTTTTCTTTCGCGCTCGGCGATGCCATGCTTCGTCCCGACGAAATCAAAACCGAAGCGGCGGCTTCGTTTTCAGGTAAACGGAGTGAACGGGGGCCGCCTTCTTCCCCCGTCGCGACGTTCTCCACCGTGGAACGGTCGCCATCTTGGCTTTTGTTAAAATGAGGAATTCGAAATGTCGAATATTCGATATGAATATTCGTTCCGGGTTTTCTCGGTTTTGTTCGTTCCGCTTTTTTGAAATTTCGAAAAACCGAACGTGTCCGGATCTGATTTCGCCAGACTTATTTAATTTTTTTACTTTTCTCCCCCCAAAACTATGCGAAAAACTGCTCGTTTGCGAAGGTAAATTTCTGCGGCTGAACCGCCTGGAAACGCGCGAGTGGATCACACAGGACATACTTTTGGCAGGAAGGGGGGGATGTAACCAACTTCATTATTACGATTTCTTATGGACACAGTAGGCGAAAATTTCGAAAAATTGGGTTACAAACACGGTGTTTTACCTCGCAATTTAATACAAAAAATTCTTGAGAAATTTCCTAATTAAAAGGAACGCTGTAGACGAAAATTTGCCAAATCCCAATGAATATGCACTTAGCTTTGAGTGGCAATTCCAGTGAAAGGTTATCCCTAAGCACTAAAAAGGCATCATTTTCCACCTTGGTTTTATAAAAAAAAATTATCTTGATTAGCAGAACTTGTTAAAACGTGTGTTATATTCAAAATCTGACTCAAAATCCCCAATCATAAACTAGTTTTTTTAGCACTAATCCTGAATGAAATAAATGAATGTCACGCTGCGATAATTGTAAATGGCACATTTTAATCCTGGTGACCTAGCTGATGTCGAAATGGCAATGAGAATAATTTCAACCGTAAATCTGTTACAAAAAGCCGCAAATTTTCACCTTCCTTAAACTTATCATTATAAAATATTTTTTCAAACCTCATCCACAGATAGGCCCATAAAACGAAATTCCATTATGACAAAAGAATATTGCACTTTAGTTTTAATTTCTAATCAATTTCAATTTATTATTGGGTTGATCGGGTGAATTAATGAGTTGTGGGAAATAAACCGAATAATTAAATAACTGAATAAGAGCCCTTAGCAATTTTGTTAAGACGGTCTTCAGGCTCCTTCATGACAGGCCCTGATCACTGCAGAAGTTTTAATTGACGTAACAGTTTCGGAAGGATGATCAATTGAATTCTCTTACGACAGGATGCGACGTGTGCGGCGAACAGCACGAAACCACCAACTGCCCGCAGCTGCAGCACGGCAAGCAGGTGGAAAATGCGAGAGCTCCTTCCAGAGCGCGGTTGACCCTGCCTTCCAACCTGAGGATAAAGAAGTTAAAAGAGGGCGCATTCACGATTGTGGTGCGGGAGAACATCGGTTGCGGCACCCGATTCGGACCGTTCGAAGCGCAAGTGGTTTACGACTTGGCCCCGCAATCGCGGTTTCCGCTCAGGGTACGTATCGCGCACACTGCGTGCAAAATAAGTCCTCCGAGCGCAATTCCCTTCCGTTTCTATTCTATTATTGAAGATTTTCGAGAAAAACGGTGGATCGTACTTCCTGGATTCCTCCAACGAGGAAGAGTGCAACTGGATGTTCTTCGTGCTTCCGGCCCAAACCCAAAGCGAGCAGAATTTGATGGCTTATCAGGCAAGACTGCGTTCGATTACTATTCCCGCGATTGGAAATCCTTACTTATGTGCCTGCAATCTCTTTAATAGTTGAATCAAGACATTTACTTCGGTGCCCTGCGAGACATTCGCATTCACGAGGAACTCAAGGTGTGGTACGCGCCGCATTACGCCAAGAAAATGGCCGTGGTACCGCCTTGGCCTCCTGGTGAGTACCTCTTTTTCTTACTCCTGGTCTTACACCGAAATCGTCCAGAAACGTAAAATCACGGACAGGATATGCGAATAATGACACCGGCATACGAGTGCCGAAGAGGATAATGCATCCCACGCTGGAAAAAAAATATCTGGAGAATATATTACGAATATATGCACGTATATATTGCAAAATGTATTAGTAAAAATATATGAATATTAAAAACAAGGGATGGACTGGCATTCTCCAATACTTTATACTATTTATAATTGATCAAAAAAAATTGCTTAAATATTCCACGTTTACACAAAATATCGTACGGAATTCTGATATAGCCTGGTGGTTAGAGGACTCGATTCTCAAGTACGTGGTAGGTTCTGGGTTCGATTCCTGTCAAAATCATTTCTTAAATTCTGATATACGTTGCATGTATTTAACATATATTATGCATACATGAAATTCGGCCAATTTTTGGTGCTTTTTGTTCGAACAGAAACAGATGAAACGGAGAGTTTGAAAAGCAGAGCTCCCACGCCCGAAAAAACGGTTCCTAAAATTCCTGTCGAAGAAAAAAGCCAAGAGCCAGCGAAGAAGCGAGGCCGGAAGAAGAAAATTTACGCAGATTTCGTGGAGACGCCCGGTTAGTCACATCACTTGTGGGGAATCACTTAGGTAGCGCTGAGAGTCACGCGTCTTTCTTTGGTCAAAGATCTAGACGATCTGGATGATGTGAGCCAGGAGTTCGCATCGACGGAGGAAACTCAGAACGCGAGCGTTTCAAAAGATCCGGCGGTCGGCGCCGATCAACCCGATTGGCGATGCAGTCAGTGCGGTAGACAGTTTCAGAGCCGCGTCGATTTCGCGAGGCACTTGCGCGAGCACTATGACCCCAGGAAGTCGGGAGAAACGAACGGAAAACAGAAACGAGGCCTGCAGCAAATGAGGCCGAAAAAATTCGGCTGCGCATTTTGCGAAGCCAAGTTCAGGTAAGCGCTCTTGTTACTTGCGTGATGAGATTACATCCTAAAGTGCGTTATTTTATCAATTTTTTGTACGCAATTGCAGGCTAAAACCCCAGATTTGTAATCTAATTTTTCAACAATTTACAAATTATGTTTCCTTCCAGTTCGAGCAAACGTCTTCAGCGCCATCGGCTGCGGCTACATCGGAGACAACTTAGAAGGAAAAAATCGCCCGATGCCGCCGCCGCCACCACCACCGAGAATAGTCTGAACTCCGTGATCCAGACACCTGTTGGCGAGGTCCGTAAATATAAACAATTAGTAAAAAACATTATAATCACACTGAAACACGAGTGTCAATTCTACCAATTAGGAAACTGTCGCAGAGGAGGTGGAGATAAAGTCGCGCCACATTTCAGACACAGATGCAGCCTCCATCCTGTTGGAAATCGAAGCAAACGTCGACAAGCCAGAGGAAGGCCTGGTGGAGAATTGTGGAGAAGACGCCGAGCCTGAACCGAGCTTCGGCACGGATATTGAATATTTAGACACTGGAATTGGTAAGATTCGATTTGATTCGTCTCGAGATTCAGAGGAGATTCCTTCCTAACGATATTTCAAAGCAGGCGATATCAAGGATGCCGGCTTGGAGGAAGATGCCTCCGCGGACGACCCCATTGCGGCGGACGCGTTGCTGGACGAAGTCGCGGACAAGACCGGATTAGCTTTGGATGTGGAGACGATGTACTCGCAGAGCGATTCTGTCCACGACCCGAAAGGCGCGTCCGTCTTCTTCAGCTGTGACATATGCAGCAGCACGTTCAACAAGAGCGAAGACCTGTACAAGCACATCGGGATTCACATGGGGAACTTCCCATGCACCACTTGCGGCAAGGTATTTTAGAATAATTTTCTGTTCAGAAAAGCGGGAAAAAATTGATTACAATTTATAGATTTTGCCGTATGAATTCGATAAATCAGTGAAAAGAGTTACGCAATTCCTCTACTCGTTGAACAATTTTCAAAATTCCCCAGACTTTTTCCTGGTCTTGCGGGAGCCCTTCTCCTAGCTAATTCTTTGGAATTTCGATCTCACCCTTTTAAGGGGTTTGCTCGCAAGGAATCGCTTTCGAAGCACGTCTGCAGCGGAGCAACGAGCGCGGACGCTGGGAACAACAGCGACGAGGATTCAAACGCAGAACACTTCTGTCCCTTCTGCCAGAAATTCTTCGCCAAATATCAGCTTCTGAGGCGGCACATCTCCAAGCACACGGGTGAGTTGGACTTTTCAAATCCACTTACAGAGCCTGTTTGGATCCATGCTATTGGTCCCATTTCTTGCTTGCCATCAGACGTTGGAATTTCCTTCTAAAGGACAGCCCTAAGCTAACAGAAATTGATTTAGGCAATGATGAAGGTATGCAGTGGCGCACCCAGGACCTACTTTTTTTAGGGGATGGGGAGGGAGGAGAATTAACTTCAATTTTCTGATTTCTTATGGACGCCGTAGGCGAAAATTTCCAAAAATTTGGTTACAAATACCGAATTTTAGCCTGCAATTTAACACAAAAAATGTCCGAGAAATTTCCGAATTGAAAGGACTGCCGCAGGCGAAAACGTTGAAAATTTGGGTTTCAAATCCGGGACTTTAGCCTCAACATTTTTATAAATTTTTGCCATTATTAAACGAAACGCCATTGGAGAAAATTTTGAAAAACTGGATTAGAAACAATAGTAAAATAAGGCCATTTAAGCAAGAAACTTCCATTGATCAAGTATGAAATCTTTGAATCATTTGTACTCTACTGTCAGTAAAGATGTACGACATGGGCTCATGGCATACATCTTTACTGACAGTAGAGTACTGATTTGTGTTTGAATTGAATTTCCCGAATTCTCCTTTTAACCGCAGGTGAATTTACATGCCAAGATTGCGGCAAGAGCTACTGTTCGAGGAACATCTTGAGGAGTCACGTGTGCAGCAAGAAACCTGAAGAAAGGGGCAATTATTCGTGTGAGATCTGTCACAAGGTAGGTACCTTTCTATCTTCAGAAGGTGACTTGGTCAAGGGCACCGTGTCGAAACGAGCCTAAAACCCTCTCTCTTGTTTTTCACGAGCAGACATTTTCCAAGGAGAGCTATCTGGAGAAACACATTCCCGTGCACACGGGGGCCCACGCGTGTCCCAACTGCGGAAAGTGGCTGCGGAGCAACGACAGCCTAAACAACCACATCAGAGTCTGTTCGCAGGTACGAATTCGCCCCAAATATGTGCAATTTTTTTTAATTCCAACGGAAATAAATTTTTAAAAAACGGCTGACGAATACTAGGTGAAGGAACTGGAGACGAGTGGTTCCGCCACTTGCCCTCACTGCAAGAAGGTCTTCACCGACGCGCGGTCGTTCCGGAGCCACATGTACGACCACACGCACCTGTACATGTGCACCAACTGCGGGGCCAGGTTCAAAAACAAAGTGAGCGAGGTGCAGCACCTGTGTCAAAGTACGTAACGGGCTGTAAGGATAGCCCTGAGCTAACAGACATTTCAGTTTGGCAATGATGATCAGTGCAGTGGCGCACCTAAATGGGCACGTCCTTCCCCCCACCCCACAGGCGGCCAAACGCAATCCATGATTTCATACTATATATATATGACGTTTCTTGCTTAAAATGGCCTTATTCTGCAATTATCCTCTTAATAATGGCAAATGTTTATCAAACGTTGAGGCTAAAATCCCGGATTTGAAACCCAAATTTGCAAAATTTTCGCCTACGAAGTTTCTTTTTACTAGGAAACTTCTCAGACATTTTTTGTATTAAATTGCAGGCTAAAATAAAGTATTTTCAACTAAATTTTTCGGAATTTTCTCCTACAGCGTTCATAACAAATCAGAAAAACGACATTTGTGTTTCTCCCTTCACCCCCCCCCCCCCAACCCCCCAAAAGTAGGTCCTGGGTGCACCACTGACGATGATGGTAGTCATCGAAATTCGGTGGTACTTGCGGAGTAAAAAAAAACTATAAAAAACAACATGGGTTGATGGATTACACCACGCCTCATATCGTTGACGGTGGTAGGATACCGAGTTGAATTGAATCGAGTGATTTCTCTCGCAGCGGAACGCATCGTCAAGTGCGACATCTGCGGCGAGAAGTTCCCCAGCGTGGCCGCGTTGAACAAGCACAAATTGTCTCATGGGGAGGAGGAGCAGTTCAAGTGCGACACCTGCGACGCCGCTTTCGGCCAAGAGGTACGGATTCGCCTTCTTCGAGTAGCGGATGCTCAAAATGCGTTTTCAAAATGCTCCCTTGACTAACGGCTTTTTTTTTTTTTCAGGAGGAGCTCGCGGCCCACCGATGCACCGAGAAAACCCAGAAAAAGAAAAGCAAGAAGCGAAGTGCCGGGCAAAGTAACCTCCAGCCTCTCATCTGCGAGGTTTGCGGCTCCCAGTTTTCGTCGACCAGCAGTTTAAACGTTCACAAGTAATGTTGCAAAAAAATACCGATTTGGTGGAGGAAATCTAAGCGAATCCACCGTGGTGTTACAACCTCACGTAACCCTTAGGGGGTCATCCATGGTGGACGTCCGGGTGAGGTGGGATGGGGAGGGGTACGTGAAAACCGAGCACTGCCCGACAGGAGGAGGGGGTTCGCGGGAAAAAAGGACGTCCGCGTTGGCAGTTGGAATTTCCGAATTATAATGCAGAAAGAAATGACTGAAAACTGAGTAAAAAAGACCGAACATTCCAAAACAAATTATGATATTTCGGTTTGCTGACCACGTTTATGATAGGTATCAACATCGATCCGATGAATTTTGTTCACCGTGGGCTGGTTGCACTAAGAAACGTTAAGCCAAACTCAAGGTTAACCTCTAGTTAACCACGGAAAAATATTACACCACAGCTGGATAATGTTAACCCAGTTAATAGGCAGGGTTAACCTAATGTTTGTAATTTATTGAAATTTTCCAAGAATTCGTTGCTGCAACAGGCTGTCTCCGTGTTTACTATACCTCGGGTTAAAATCCCTATAGTAAAATGGCACAACAAAAACCTATTAAACCTTAGGTTAACTTGTGGTTATAGTTAACCAAAGGTTAGCTAACCTTTCATTTAACCTGCAATGGTGCAACCAGCCGTGTGAAAGCATTTTTAACATGTGGGGGAGGGGAGGTTAATAAAAGCCAGGCAGTGGTGGACGGGAGGGAGGGTTTGACTAAAAATAATGAAAATTTCAGGGCGGCCCTTATGGAAATTCCGAGCAATCCGTTCGAATACATAACATAAGACGTTGGAATTCCCTTCCAAAGAATAGCCCTAAGCTAACAGAAATTCAGCTTGACATTGATGATGGATTGCACCCTCCTACCACATGGCATATCTTTGCTGGCAGCAGAGCACTAAAAAGAACTGAATTGAATTGAAAAAAAATTAAATTTCTAACTAGGCGCCTGCACGGAGAAAAGCTCTTTTCGTGCGACATATGCGGCAAGCAATTCCACCGCAAGGACCTCATGCTGGATCACAGCGCCGTCCACGGCGAGGCCGCGGTGCCCTGCCCCATGTGCAACAAGATGTTCAAAACCAAGAAATCGCTGGACGTCCACATGCTCATTCACGACGGGGTCAAGCGCTTCGCCTGCGAGTCCTGCGGGAAAGTACGTGAAGTCTCTTCGATGGCTCGGACTTCGACTCGGCTGCGATGATCCGATCCTTTTTTTTTTCTTGATTTCAGCAATTCTACCAAAAGGGAAATCTGTTGAAACACGAAGAAGTCCACAATCCGCAGCGCAAGTATCCTTGCTCTTACTGCAGCAAAAGTTTCAGCACCAAGGAGTATCTGGCCATCCACGTCGTGGAGCACACCCGCGGTCGCGTCCACGTGTGCGACGCGTGCGACAAGAGTTTCGTGAAGGAGCATCAGCTGAAAGCCCACCAGAGAGTGTTTCACACCAACCTGGCGTACATCTGCTCGTTTTGTGGCTTAAGTGTCAAACTGAAGCACAGGTGAGGAGGTTGCCGTTGACTGTGGGATGTTTCAGGTCTGCGGAGGGAAAACAGCATTTTCTTTTTACTCGCAGCTTGAAACGGCACTTGAACAAGAAGCATTCCGATCAGCGTAGCCAGTGGAACAGCGCCGAACAGATCGATGCCATGCTGGTGACCAACGGCGACCGAGAGGACGAGGAGGAGGATGGAAACAACACGGAGAGCATGCAACTCGTAGAAACCGTGAACCAAGTTCGAGGTATCGGGACAGGAACCACTTTTTCTCACGGCTGAGCCAAAAGCACGCCATGCGAGACAATGACTCCCACATTGCTTACTTCAAATACGTATTATATGGAGGCATTGGTAGAATAGTCCTGAAATTTTACTGATTTTCAAACCCTCCCCCATCCCCTGCACAGTTTTAACAGACGTTGCGTGTCTGTATCGATTTGGAAAATTCCTTTCGTACTGCACAGAATATGTTATGTTAATTTAAATTTAGTGATAAGCATCAGATAAAGGGCTGGTACGTATTATAACCATAATCAGCAGTCAACCAAATGTTTCAAATTTCTTAATTTTTTTTGGATTAATTTAAGTATGGCATTTTGCCTTTTTTTTGCATGGTGAGCATGCCTTTGGCTCAGCCTTAGACAAGACCTCCAAAGTCACGGTCGCAATTTATTACGTTCGCAGACGGAACCGAGGTCCTCTTGGCTGTGGCGGGCATCGGCTCGGAAGAGCTGCAGCAGGTTTTGGCTTCTGGGACGACACTCATACAACAGAGGCACAACGTGATAGAGATCTCTCTTCCTGCTGAAAACGAGATGGTGGACGACGCTTTCCTGAATGGGGTTTTAGGAGAAGGAGGAGACGAACTGCAGACGCAAATCATTCACTTGCCGATGTCGAACGAGGTAAGCGAACGTCCCCAGATCCAATTCAGTTCACCTCAGCACCCTGCCGTCGGCAAGGATTACGCCATCTGGTAGTGGGGCGTAATCCGAGAACGCATCTTGCGCGAAAGGAAGTTTTATGGAGTCGCTTCTTTTCGCCAGATGGAGAGCTCGGCAGGAATCGACGAAACCGTGGACGTCATCGAGCAAATGCAAGTAGAAAACGCAGCGCAAGACGAGGCGATGGAAACGCAGCAGATAACGGTGCTGAGCGCCGACGAGCCGTTTCCGCACGGTGCATTAACCGGTACGCTGATGATCTCATCCCGATCTCGTGATGCAGCTTGGCCAGACCTAACTCGGCCCTTACCTGGTGTTTTTTTTTTCTTTTTCCAGGAAACGAAACGATCGTGCTGGATAATGGGACGATTCTACAGCAGGGCATTTCTCAGGAAGATGGCAATGTCTTTTTCTACGTACTGACCACAAACGAGCCTAACTGCGACCACAGCGACGAGGCACCCAGTTAACGTTGGCGTTAGAAAAGCACCCAGTATGTATGATACTTCGGCTCCGTTGTAAAAAAACCCGCTAGTCTACGTATTTACCAAGCCCTCCCAGAGGACCACATACTTATAAAAAAAAAATGAGAAAATAAAATTACCGAAAAGTGAACTTCGTGTAGATAACTGCACAGTGTGAATATTTTTTCATGGACTTCACTTCATTTAGGTCCATTACTTTTTTTCACAAAACTATCGAAATATTTGCGTGCCAGTTGAACGGGACATCATAAAAGTACAAGTCGTAGTGTATTCAAAGTGGATTTGTGGTTTGTACTCCCCGAGCATTATCTGCGCTTGCTCCTCTTCACTGTCACTGGACCGCATCTTCATTGCTTAACTGACAGGGCATCAGTCCCCCTGTAGGAAATTCGCTACGAGTTTCGAATAAATTGCTATTACTAATACTTTTCTGGAGGTATGGAGTGATGGGTAGAAGTTGTAGTGTTCCACGAACAGAAATCCTATATTATAGTTATTTATCCATACCTTACAAGTAGCAAGTTTCTGGAATAGGGCCCCTGGTGCGCTACTACTGACCTCTGACAGGAACGGAGAAGTCCACTGACAGGAGTGCTTCCATGGTATTACAGACACCGAGCCAATGCACAGGGGAGCTTAATCCAAAAACAATTGGTCAGTTCGAACTGTGAGAAGCGACAAACCTAAATAAAAAACCAAATCAGTCAGGCGGTATTTTTTTAAGATTGCCCCTGATGCGTGCGAGAGGCGTGTAAAAACACAAAAACTCACCTCATTCCACAAAATATTGAATACTTAGAAAACAATCTGAAGGAAACAATTCTGGGGGTGCTTGGCCCCTGACGCGATGAAATAATACTCCCGCATAGGTATCGTAACAGCGATCGGTTTAATGATAATCTTTGGTTAGCAATTAAGAAATACGGGTGTACAACAGGAGGCTCGAGCGCAATTACCCGAGTATTACCGCAGAGCATTATTCTTTGGACAGAGTTAACAGATCCTTATGTGGCATCGGTTGTGGGGAACATCCGCAAATGACGTCATGACTACACACTCAAAATTATTTAAAGCATCGATCAGAGATATTCCGACATCGTTCGGCATGCCATAAAGACGTTGGAATTCTCTTCCAAAGGATAGCGCTAATCTAACAGAAAATCAGTTTGACAATTTTGACCGTGACCATCCACACGCGGTGGTACCCGTTGAATAAAAAAAAAACATGGATTGATGGGTTGGTTACACCACCCCTGCCCCCCACTACATGGTATATCTTTGCTGGCGGTAGGGTACTGAATTGAATTGATTGTGGCTACCGGTACAAGTGTGTGCCAGGGTTCCTGAGAAATCGAGACAATGTAAGTCATTTGTGGACGTTCCTTTAGAAATCAATTTAGGTTGAGCAGCATGGACTAGAACTAGAGTGATATGAGACCCTATTCTGTTCTTCTGGCTGGGCCATCGTCGATGTGGTCAGCCCTCCTTGGAGGCGGATCACTGAAGCAGTTTCTGCGTCGTGTCGGTCTCCTTGGTGCTGCTTTGCCGCCCCTTAAACTGAGCCATCATTTCGAAAAACCCGACGGCCTTACCGAAAACGGCAATACATTTCATCGGAAGAATCCTACATCGAGACATCGGAGGTACCGAGCAGAAGTCAATATTTCCAAAGAACCGAAGAATTGATTAGTAGCAGAAGAAGAAGAAGAACGAGAAAAAAAATGCAAGAAATTAAAAAAAATTATAATGTATTTATAAAACACAGATGCTTAAAAATAAGCATTATTAGTTTTCATTTGAAACATTTAAAACACCGGGTGAAAGGGGCATTCGTTTTATGAATATGTATCATAGAGCAAAGTGTGCTGGTCAATTTTGACCAAGAATGGTGTTGTCCATCTTTATCAAACATCTTACAAGTGTTGAAATGCCTGAACATTTCAATGCAAATAGCTTGCCCATCATGCAAAAAAAAATTACCCAAACATTGTCGCTTCAAATGCTTATTATAATTGCTAAATTGATTTTACCAATGTATAATTGGTAGTCTTTTAAGGTTTCAGGTTTGGTTTATAATTTCAAAATGTCTCGTTTATTCATTAAAAAAAATTTGAGAAAAAATAAACGTAACCAGACTTCGTAAAACTCTGCTTCCCTGCATCGCAAGTTTGCATTGCAGGCTGCAAAACGATTTTTTCAACTTTATTTATTATTATTATTTTTTTTATGAGTAAACTGGACATATTTATGAACCAAAGCTGAAACCCTAGTGGACTACCAATTCTACATAGGGAGAAATAAATTTAACAATTATAATAAGTCCTTGAAGCTGAAAACATCGTTTTATGCACAGGGTGATCAGAATTTAAAGTTTAACAACTACAGCAATGACATTCCTATTGAAATTCAACCTTTGAAAGTTAAGTTGGCTGCATTTTTTAGTTAATTTATAAACTTCAACAAGAAACGCCGTAAATGAAAATTTAAAAAAATGAATTAGACATAATTGTAAAATAAGGTCATTTTAGCACAAAAAAATTCATTTATCTAATATGAAATCATAAGACTGCCTATGACCGTCTGGGAAAGGAGGGAGGAATGTACATCACGTACTCCTGTTCCGCTCCCCCCCTTTCTTGGGTGCGCTACTAGGTACAGGGCATCATCCACACATTAATTATTTACACGTAATTGTTAATGATAAAACAATGAAATAAGTATGTCGACCACGGTTGCAACCCGCATAATACTCCTGGGAAATTGGGAGGAGGAGGAAGGTAAATTTGGATTTGGATCCAAGTTTGGGTTGGGGTCTACACCAATTATTTGGGTTCCTGCTCTCATTGGGTTAGTCGAGTGGTGCTCGAGCCGTTCGTTTGTTTGGACATTGGGCGTCCAACGAACGACACCATTGTTTCTGACACCTGAATAATCCGTTCAAAACAACGCGTGGCCTTTACTGGAAGTATCCTATCAATAAAACAAAAACAAAAAAAATATATCGTCACCTGTGTTTTTATCACATGTGGGCATACCCTCAACCACCAATCGCATGCTTCGAAGGCAAAAAAAAATGGGGTTATTGTTAAGGAAAACAAAAGGAAGCCCATTCATGCACTTGCACTTGTGCATGCATTAAAAACACATTTAAAAATTAATAATCGAGGGGATTGGGGAGACTGCTATTGTTAGCTTGGCGTGAATTACGTAATTATGAATATGGCCTCGATAAATTGGCATTTTGTACTGCGCGATTACAACAGCGTTGGTTCAAAGCAGACTTGGGCAGGCAAAACCGTGTATCCTTTTGTTTCACTTAATTCTGTTTGATTTTACCTAGTGGCCGAAATCCATACATTTTTGTTTCACGTGTCACGGTCAGTTTTTGCGCAGTAATGCGGTCTTGAAATGGTTTAAATTCATAAATATTACTGAGTGTGCCTCGAGTGTTAGTTTCCTGGCAATCTTGTTTTCACATTTTTCATTAGTGAACAGGTTTTATGAATGCAAGTTTATTCAATTTCCTCTGTCCCCTGCATGATCACAGCGGATGTTATCAAAACTGGTTTATTCGCAGAATGAACTGAAACCACTTTTTATTCGTAATCGCGCCTATTCGTCTCCATTTGGATGAAGCTTGCATAGAAATGAGTTTATTTTTAAAACAACTATCACATTATGGATTTCTGCTCACATTTATATTTAAGAAACGCCACAGGCGAACAACGTCTATAGGCAAAACCTTTTAAAAAGTAAATCTTCAATCATAGATTTTCTTTTTTTTTAAATAAATGTTTAGAAACACTATTAATCAAGGGAACTCCATATGCGACATTTTACAATTAAGTTGATCACAAATAACGTTTTTTAGAAGAAAAAATTGACATGTCGGCGTCACTGCTTAAAAGTCCCATATTAAAACCTGTTACAATAGGGGGAAAGTGCATATTGATGTTGAAAAGGCTATTAAGGACCTAGAAAACATATTGCCAAAGATATTGTTCCTGCGTGATGATGTTAAGATCAGAAATAATATCTTTGGCATGGAAATGCAGGGAATATTTAGTTGTTTGATAGAAATACGGTTCGTTCTTTGCATGACGGACTGAGACACCGGCATAAGATCCACAGGTGATAACATTTCTCTTGTTGAATTCATATTTGAACCCCGATTTGCACACTTTTTTCACCATTCAATTCACCAAAATAATAATAATAAAAGCCATGCATCATGCGCGGGCTTTGCAAATACCAGCGTGACTTCTGTTGTCCGCCACCGTACCCTAACCTAACTAACCATCCAGGGTTAAAGTACGAGGACGATAAAAAGAAAATCAGCGAATCGATCGAAATATGGGTACACTTACGTTTTTAAGATCACAAAAACGATGCAACAGCGTGGCAAAATGACCACATCTTCGTTGGTGAGAATCGCGTTGATGATGCTTTGCGCCACGTATTCAGGCTCCAAAATGGGAATAATTCTAATAAAAAAAAGAAAAGATGGAAGAAAAAAAAAAGAAAAAAAAAAACAAACCCGAGCGTTTAAATAATATATTCGCCACCTATTCGGATTATGATCTATAGCACGGATATCGCGAAAATAAGAGCCCCCAAAACCGACACGGAGAGATGAAATGGGATTCCATCTTGACGTTCCATTTTATGGAATGATCATGCATTCTAAGTAGCCATACAAGTAAGGAAGAATGTTTTTTATTACTTTTTTAAATTACCCACACACGAGACGCGTTTTTGACCCAAAACAAACAACCAACCCACTCGGATCTGAAGCCGTTGATCGTTCTGGTGTCAGTGAAAAACAGGCAAAAAAAAACAACCTTGTAGCACATCTTGTTCAAAAATTTTACGCCATCTTGTTCCAAAAATGTCACGAGGGAACTCGTTGTTCCACGCACGGTTGCCACGGTAACGCCTTCCATCTTGAGCGCGTGCGAGCATTCGAAATACGAAACGCCGCCATATTTACATCTCAAAAAATAACAACAACAACGCAAAATTCAAACTCACTTGGATTTGACGCCGTCGAACATTCCCGTGTTGATGTAAAACGGGCAAATGGAGGTGGTGTGAACGCCGTCGCAGCCCTTGTCGTAGAGTTCGGACTTGAGGGCCTCGTCGAAACCGACGGCGGCGTATTTGGAGGCGCTATAGTCCACCAACTTGTTGCAGCCGATGTAACCGGCGAGGCTGGCGACGGTCACGATGTGGCCGCGGTTGTTCTTTATCATGTCACCCAAAAACGCTTTCACCGTCTGAGAAACGGAAAGAAAAAAATATACATATATACCATCTGTACATGTATTTTAAAAGGTCAGTTTTTCGAGTTTTATTCGTGATGATAATCCTCGGCGATCCATCGGCGGCTCGATCGAGGACGCAGTGCTCCGGTCCTAAATTACACTAAATTCAGCACGTACTGTAGATATCAAATTAAAAATCAGAATAGCTAGTTTTGTGAACGATTTAAAGCATTTTCAAATGCGCCTCAATTGACCAGTGGCGCACCAAGGAGCTTTTTTTTTTTGAGGAGGGAGAAGAGGCTCCAACTTCATTTTTCTGATTTCTTATGAACGCCGTAATCGAAAATTTGCAAAATTTGGGTTTCAAATCCGGGATTTTAAACTTTGACATTTTAGAAAATTAAAAAACTAATTGGATTAGAAATAATAGTAAAATAAGGCCGTTTAAAGCAAGAAAATTTCATTGATCTTGTATGAAATCATGGACTGCTTTTGGCCGTCTGGGATTTGACTAAAATCCCACTTGAATTTCGTAGCAGATATAGCGTGAAAAGCGAGGCAATCATAAATTCACACCAATTGCACAGAAAATGCATCGTGCTTCGAACAAATCATGCAAAAACATCAAAATCGCAATTCATTAATCTCAGGGTATCACAGTCCCCGCAGAAACATTTATAGTGACAGGAGTAAAGACATGTACGACCCTCCCCCCCCTAAAAAAATGCTGCTGCTGTTTTAAAACTGTTCACCTGAGAAATTGATGAGGAATTTCAATATTCTTCGGGCAATAACGAATGGACGATATTTTGTGTACAAAAAAATGTCCCAAATAATTGATTTAAGGCCATTTCTGATAGCATTTTGGGCCGCACGAAGCGAAATTACCTTGAATATGAAAGAAAAATAAAATGTTGATATCAAAATCATGAATCATTCAGCAGCGCAAATTATTTCGCCACAATTACAAATGGAAAACGTGTTTTTAAGCGATAACTTCATCGATTGTCTTTTCTTTTTGTTAAATAAAACAAACAGGTAAATCACGCAACACTGCGTCCATTTGCAACTACGTGTATGTTTTGCGAGATACACACGTACAACTGCATTATTAAACAGGAACTAAATGTAAGGTGTTAATTTTCGCTATTCATTCATGCCTACATTACGTTCATTTCCTAACTCGGTCCATAAACCACACACAATGTTGTTGTTTTTAAAGTGAAAGGGACTTTTTTTAAACGTACCTCCCGTCCAAATCACTCTATTTTTTTTCTTCTTTTGTCCCATTTTTTTTTTACATTTTCGTTTTCGACGTTTCTAAATATTTCCCTGGGTCGTAACTTATTCCCATCGCCTGATTTCTCCGAGTAACCTAGATAGATGTTGGAGGAGGTAAGTGGGGGATCAAGGGGAGATATCGTCGTGGAAATTTGAAAAAAAAACCACATACTCACCCAGAAAAAAAGGCATTATGCGATTGTTACGTTCAATGCTAATGTTATTCGGAGCAAAGCCGAGGGATGGGGGGATAACAAAAAGAGGTCAGCAGGAAGGTTTTTCAACCGGTCAGAGGTTAAGGCGAGGAGGCACGAAAGTTGGGACAGGTACGGGTCAAGTGCCTTCTTTTCATCCTTCCACTTCCGGACTGATGGAGAGGTTAATGGAGATGTCAAGTTGAATTTAGGAGTTGACAGACAATCTACGCTCTCAGATAGCTACCGGGGTGGTGGCCAACCCTGTGGCCAGAAAGTGCGGAGAATTGGGTTCTGTCAGTTCTCGCAACTTCCTGCGACGGTTTAAATAATTTGCAGAAAAGTTAATAAAGCGAAGTAAAAATTTGCTATTTTTTGTTGTGCTCATATATTAGCTGCATATTTGCTCAGTATTAAGCTTCCACATACAGCCCTTCGCTTAAATAGGAGTCCAGGTTCGTTTTAGATGTCGTAGAGATGTGAACCAACATCGGGTAATGGTGCTAAAGTGAGGTAACAGGCGAGCACCATAAAAAGTGTGTTACTTGTTTTGAATAATCATTTTTGTCATAATTCTCAAGTCACACACTTTAAAGTTTAATAATAAAAAAAAGTTATAAAGTTGTCCAAGTTCAAAGTGTGACTTGTGTGTGACTCAGACCTTTCTAGTACAAAAAAAAATAAAGTTTGACAGAAGCACATGAGACGAACTTTTTTTTAAAAAATCTTGGGAGTTCAAATTTTTAAATTTAGCATTAAATTTTCACGCACATTTCAAGAATTACCACGTCCATTTGGAGGGCAATTTAGCTTTAATCCACCTTAAATTTCCTCCCCCTTATGTCCACTAATGTACATGTTTAATTGTTTTAAATAAATTTTACATGTTCGAATAAGCAAACGATAATAATACTTTTTTTATGTGGTGTGTGGAGAATTCGACTTCTCATGATTCGCCGCAAATGTGTCCACTCCTGCGCTAGTTGTCAATCAGCAGGTAAGGTAGTGTTGATACACCCATTATGTAACTTACCCAATAGTGAGACAACGCGTTGATCTTGAAGACTTTTTCGATCATGTCGTCCGGCGTGTCCATCAGTTCTCGTCCGTTCACGATGCCCGCATTGTTGATCAAGATGGTGACGCTGCCCACGTCCTTCTTCACCCTCTCGCACACCCTTTGGATGTCCTCCCTGTCGCTCACGTCGCACTTGTAAGCGTACGCTCGACCCCCAGCGGAAGTAATCTGCTTAGCGGTCTCCATATTCGCTACAACAACAACAACACATAAAAAAACATGAAATTAATGACAAAATTTATCAGGTCAATGCCCAAAAAAGGGCGGATGTAGAAGCTATATACATTGGCCTATGAAAAGTGCCCGCATCTTGGATCTTACATGTAGTTCAATTCAATTCAACTCAATACCCTACTGTCAGCGAAGATATGCCATGTGGAAGGAAGGTGGGTGGGTGTGTAATCGGTATTGACCCAGTATGTATCCACCTACGTCCAATGTGGGGTAATACCCCTAACCTAACATGATTGAACCTAGACTAACCTGATTGAACCTAGCCTAACCTGATTGAACCTAACCTGACCTGATTTAACCAAACCTAACCTAACCTAAACTAGGCATCACCCCAGTTAGGCTAGGTTCAATTAGGTGAGGTTAGGTTAGGGGTATTACCCCACATTGGGCGCACATTAGGACACATTGGACGTAGGTGGATATACATACTGAGTTAATACCGGTGTAATCTATCAACCCATGTTATTATTATTGGTATTATATGGTCACCATCATCATTGTAAAACTGAATTTCTGATAGCTTAGGGCTAGCTTTTCGAAGAGAATTCCAACGTCTGTCTGCATAGTATGGATTTCTAATTTTTTGGGGGCAATTTTTGAATATTCTTTGGACAAATCTAAGGCGTTGATTTGTCAAACCAGTAGTTTTCGTAAATATACCCTGTTGGAAAGATCAGTACATGATCAGTATAAAATGTATATACTGGTGTTTGGGGCTACTAATGTCAGTACAACTACATGTACTGTATTTATCAGTACATGTACTGGTGCATGGTTTATAATAATATCAGTAGATCTGTACTGAAAAAAAGTTGATTAAAACTCTGGCGGCTGCAAAAAAATTCATATTATATCCTGTTTTTTTCACTTTTTGCGTCAATAATGCACGTTTGAAAATTACTCAAGAATAAGCTGATCATCTGCATCGTGAACTCTTACCGAAAACGGGGTAAAGGACACGGACACGTCTCCATGTGGTGGAAAAGATGCACGAATTGCTACATGAATTAATATTAATAGAGAGAGGCGTTGATGTTTAGTGTCACATCCATCGAGCGACTGACTAGAAGACCTGAATTGAAAATGAAATTGCAAAAGACACCGTCGCAATAACAATAACAATGAATAAAAACAAGGATGATGCGCGTGCTGTTCAATGTACATGTGGTGCAATTTATGATAATGGTGGACGCGAGTTGCATTTTGGGTCGTCCTTGGAATGCGATTATCGACTATGTGTACAGATCACGATTCCCGTCGTAATTTCAAATTATCTCGAATATACAGTAGTACAATTGTTGAAATTTCAATCGTGCGTATATTATATTACACCCGTCTCGACTCAATTGTTCAAGGTCCGCGGCGTTACATGTAATCTACGCCTTTTGTATGCGTGTGTTCTTATCACGAAATAGACCGTAATATCGGATACATCGGATGATTCTACTGACGATGATAATTGGGTGCTAGGGAGATGATAAATGGTTGTTTTTACAGTAGTCAATTATACGCTATGGTTATTGAGTTGCTAAAAAAAGAAACTATATAAAATGACGTTTCGCAAGTACGCCAGGAAGGAAAAAATAAAGTTTTTAATTTCTTCGAAACATGTACATGTAACACCCCCGAGATGATAGGCTAACAATCGAAATGTTTTCATTTTAAAATATATTTGCTTTAAATAATCGAAAACCCGGTTTTCAAAATGATATATTCATGCAGTGTATTTTCACAAGTAATGTAAGGAATGTTTTTTTTTGGGTTTTTTTTGTGTGGTAAAATGAAGTATCGGTTGTAAGTATGGGTTGCATGTGCAGTTTATAATTGTATACATGTATATACGTCAGATGAGATAGGTAATTAATATTCAATCCAAAGTGCACCTGCGAGCAAAGAAACTAGCCTACCTAAAGATATTAAGAAATATTTTGCTCACCGAGTAGATAGATATACACGTACAATTTAAAATCGGAATTAGCTGGTTTTGTGAACAGTTTATTGCTCTTTAAAATGCGCCTAATTTTACTGAAAAATTCTTTATCGATTTCTCGGAATGAAAAGCCTCAAAACGACAGTAAACCATTTGCGGTTTTTTTTCTTTTTCAAAATTGCAAATGTTGCTAAAATGTTGTTTTGACGCGGTCGAATCTTAACTGCCGCTATAAAAACGTTTCTGTCATTGCATTTTTTATCGACTTTGCCCAAAGCATATTTTTGAAACTAAAAATAGCAAACGATAGCAAAAAAATGTTGTTTTGGTGTGGTCGAATCTTAATTGGCGCGCCCCTTTTATTATCAAAAAGTGAGAGTAAATGTAAACGAAGGGTCAATTACACGAAAAATGAACCAATTAATTCACGGTCAGCCCCATTGGCGATGGCTGTTACGAGCGGAAAACAGCGCCATCTATGTTGAAATCGACGCAGAAATGCAGGTCATTGTAGAGCGATTTTGAAAAGGGGTCATCTCTCCACTTTTCAATTTGAAACAAAAATTGAAGTAAAGAGCTTCCAAAAACCCGTTGAGGCCATAAATGGAACCTCTGAGAGCTGGGCATTCCCGTTCTTGGAGGCTCCCCTGGAGAAAAGATCAGCATGTGATTCTCTACTAATATCAGTATGGTTTTATTATGATATCAGTATAACCTTAGTGATATCAGTATGATTCTATACTGATAAATACTGATATCACTATATGCATGTATATACACTGGTTTTTTGGGGCTACTCATATCCGCATGCTTAATGATATCAGCATTATTGTGGTTTTTGGGACCACTAACATCAGTATGGTTAGTGATATCACTGATATCTGTATATGATCAGCATAATCTACTGTACTGATTATACTGATCTTTCAACCAGGGTCCACTTTGGAATTTTACGTGTTAATTTACTTGTTGTTGTAACCTAATGGGTCATTTCAGAATTATTCGAAATGTGGAAGGCAACGAAGGACTACCGATTCCACATGGTGGAAAAAAAAATTAATTTAATAGTACTTGTAGTAACAAATCATTCGTGCAAAACTGTGCTGGCCAAATTGGTTGTATTCTTGGCAGATATCTCGGATGCTTTTCTTGCTGGGAGACTTTAACGGATGAAGATGGCCAGTTTTCATGCGGAATGGATGATGAACGTGAATCCATCAAAAACCCAATTTGTGAAAACAGGTGGAGATGACCCTCATCCCCCCGCTCCTTTTCCAAACGACCGGATTCGTTCATCGCCATTTGAAAAATGATTTTTCACCGAAACCTTGAAGAAACCAGCGTGCCATGCATGTGTCCACCCCTCAATCTGACCAGATCAGTTGGAGCCACGCAAGGCCATTGTTTGACGCCACCATGCAAGGTTACAATGTATACCGAATAAAAGGCGAACGAAACGCCCATGTAATGTCCACAAATTATGGAAATGGCAAAGAAAACCCAGGCGAGGTCGAATTCTACGTGCTTGTGGACAGTGGACTAGCTGAGACTGGTCGCTGGTACGTTGGTACAGTTTAGTTTTTGGTGCTAGTGAGAGTGACCGGTCAGTGGCGGCAACACATAGCAGTCGACCTCGCCGATCCTTTAATTTTCGTGCTAATTTTTTGGACGTTCGACAGGCGTTCCGATCGTCACGAACAATGAATAAACAAATTTCAAAAAAAAAAAAAAAAACGAAGCCGTTCCCTTATGAATTAATTAGTCGGTGCTAGCCGAGAGGCTCAAGAAAAATGCTAACACAGAAAAAATGTTTGGCCATGAGGAAAGATACATGTGTCTGTTAAATGGGCAAAAATAGATTACTATGTGTTCCTTTATAAGTCGTTAATTTAGGAATAACTATCACAGATGATAAGCAAATGGAGTGTGCGTATATTACTAAAATTGCTGGTTTGGCTAAGTCAAAGAACATTCAAAAAATTGCCCTCAAAAAGTTTTTTAAAAAATTGGACATTTATCATTTTAAGACCCCCTTCCTTCCGACCTTCAATATTGCTGCCCTATTTGAAATCCACAAACGGTGGGTGGAGTGCAGGAACTATAAACGGTAGATCTCCATGAGAGATTAGAGTTTCCAGAAATGATCAAGGGTCTCTCCAGTGGAAGGGACACTGCGATCAACACTGGAGGGAGTCTCAAATGCATGGGACGTCGTTTTGGAAAAAAATTACTTTGCATGCGAATACTAATTTGGTGGAGGACATCTTTAAACGAAACCACCGAGGTGGTTGAACCTCACATTGAAATCCAACTCGTGGAAATCCGATCAATCCGTTCGGATCCATCCATCCAATTGGTCTTTCTTACATGCCATCAGACGTTCGGCATCTCTTCTCCATATGATTGCCCTAAGCCAACAGAAATTCAGTTTGACAATGACGGTGGTGGAGCCATCAAAACGCGGTGGTAACCGCTTAATAAAAAATTTAAAAAATAGCAGAAAAACAAAACACGTAACATGGGTTGATGGATCACACCCACCTACATCACATGACATATCTTTGCTGACAGTATAGGCTAATGAATTGAAGGAACTGAAAGTGGTAGAGAAAGGGCACCTTCGTGAAAGACATTTTTTGCCATTTTTTTTTTCATATTCAGAACCACACACAACGAAATTTCGTGCCAAGATTTCATTGTACATCAGATGGTGCCCTCCTTTCCTCGATGTAATTGTAACATATGGGAGTCACGGGGAGTTGATACGTAATCGTTCTTCGAGATTATATCAAGGGGCGAAGAGAGAAAGTTGCGGGAAGTGAGGAGGAAAACTGTTACGGTCAGTTGGTCACTCTTGTTCTCGTTCTATATTTCCGTGACAATTCCACGGCCGAACGAGAGCACTCTTTGGGGCGTCAAATAGGCCTACAGCTCACGTAAGAAGGAGGAAAAAATTAAAATTAAAGCTAAAATATAGGGCTCGATAGGCACCACTAGCTGTTATCATAAAGTTATAAATGCTTTTGCGGTGAAACAATTGAGGCCCGATTTGAAAGAAATTAAAATAATAATTAAGCATATCACGTTAGGATAGTCCGTAACTTTAAGGAACGCCTAAAAAACGTGGGAATTATACGGGGAAAAATTAGCGAATGCATATAAATGTATCAAAGGACATTCGTAGAACTGTTTATTATCTTTTTTTTAACGTGGAAATATAGAACTTTCCACGTTAAAAACGATAGTTTTAATGTGCAATTAATTGTTTTGTTTTGTTATTTGTATCGTTATCAATTATTTTGTATAATTTTATTATCTACGACCATGTGATGCCAAAGATATAGTTAAGAATTTTTCATACTTTACTAAATTACTATCTTCGATTTCGTTTATGGATTTATGGTAACTGACATGTGGTTTTTAGCCTTGTAACAAGTAAAGTGCCTTGTCAAAAGTGGCTAATAAATTAAGTTTATCATGGTCTATCTGATAAGTATATTTTGTCTACAGTATCGGTTATTTTGAATGTCCTCTATTAGCATTTATCGAATAGGTTATAAGCTTGGCTTAACTTTCAATTCAAATTTTTATTTATTAATTTTGTTTTTGAGAGAACTCAACTGATTTTTTGATTTATTACTGCATTGGAAAAAAGTGTGTTAAGGTGAGCTAGAAGAGATTTTCCCCAATAAGTTTCCGCCCAGCTTGTTTACTTTGTGCGTAACTTCTTAAAAAAGTAGGACGATTTTAAGATGACATGTAGCCTATATACTATAATTGTTACCAGAATGTTTGAGAGAAATTTCAATTTGTCTTAATAGTGCAGCCATCGGCATTCTATAATTATTTCTGAATAATGATGGGATAGAAGGATATAACCCTTTAAGGTAATATTAGATCGACTGTTACAGATATTCACATGTCAGATTTTGCATTGATTGTTACAGATATTTAAGCTTTAGTAAAATAAAACCCCAAAATTCGTCACAAATTATGGATTTTGAGTTAAATTTCTGGTCAAAATAGCTTAGAAATAACAATTAATGGAACGAAGGAATGCTGCTTGTGGGTCGATTCTTGGCGAAGGGATTAAAGTGAACTTTATAATTGTGACCAAGTTTGTGAAATGGGATATTTGAAATTTTGGATTTGGATTTTGGATGATTCAAAGTTAATTAGGACATCCACCGTTCGTTAAGAAATTTTCAAACTTTCCCTGAATATCCCAGGATTAATCCTAAGTGTTGCGGGAAACCTTATTTAGGAATTATAGTCTGTTCAAAACTAGAATACACTGGTAATTCAAATGGACCTGTAGAATGAAAGACCCTTGGGCATCGGTGTAGCTTTAGCTATGCTGGAAGGCGTAATCTATAAGCTGAATATATCCGATTGGTGTTGGCTCAGTAGTTTTGAACAGACTATAGCACCCATTGTTTCTAAACAGAAATTAGGTTTAAAGAAGAAATGCAATTTCGGACAGATGCCCCGAGGCAGGTGAATTCTAATAAGGCATTTTCGAAAAATTTCCCCCAGTTTTTTTAACAAAATGTTTGGCACAGCGTATGGAATACCTCCTGCATTAAAATTATGATTGAAAGTTAAAACATCCCCTGAGTCGCTGAGAAATTTTCAAAAATTTCCCTGACTATCCCAGGATTCATAAGTTCTGCGGGAACCCTTATTTATTAATCAGTGCCCAACATTTCTAAACCCAAACCAGGAGAGCGACCAAGTATTTGTTTAGAAACACCTTGCACGTGTTAAAAATTAACTGTCTTTTAACAAATAGGATGTGGGTTTTCGTTTTTGAAAATATTTCACTACCCTACCCGTACAAGAGCTGGGAAAAACATGGACGAAACATTTACACGCGATAACTGTTAGGCGAAAGTTGAAAATGCAGGAAGCACCCGAAAAAGGAGCAAATTTGATATTTTCAATACAAAATTTGGTCCTCTTTGGACCTTCTTCGCTTGACCGTGCCATGTATCAATACTCAACAAACTTAAGTTTTAAGAAGAAATATGCAATGTCGGGCAGATGCCCCCGAGGGAATCGGATCAGCCAAACAAAAGAAAAGGATGTGCAAACTGGGCCGTTACCTTCCTGGTTGATGTCCAGCAAGACCACCTTGCTGCACAGTTTGGCCAGTCCCTTGGCGGTCAGTCTTCCCAGGCCGCTTCCGGCGCCGGTGATGAGCACGATGTCGTTGCCGATGTCTTTAGCGTGCCATTGTGTGGGGATGACGAACAGGACGATCCTCTCCAATATGTAGTACAGCGAGATGAGCAGCGCCAAGAGCACTTCCAGCACGACGGTCAGCCACTTCATGATGAGGGCGGATGGCCGTTGGTCAGTTGGTCAGTGGGGGGTCAGTCGAGAACCGAAGAAGGAGGATGTTCTAGAACGTCTGGCGCGCGCGATGTCTCTCGCTGAAAACTACCTTCGACAGCTCGCTATAAACCGAACCTGGTGCCTTGGACTTTGTTTGGGTGTAGCGACGGGAAACCAGATAAGGAGAGCGGCGACCAGGCTCAACGTTCACTAGCGCGCATCGATTAACAAATATAAAAAAAAAATTCAAAAAACAAAACAAAAAAAAACCCAAAAGCTGTGCATACAAGTGCAGCAGCCTCTAATCTCTCTCTTCGATCGTTCCACTCTTTCGAACGCGGCGCGCGGGGCGACCTCTAGCGACGCGATCGAAAAACTGAAATTTAAAAAATTAAAAAGAACGATACGGGAGAAAGCGCCCCCAGCGGCGGATTTCGACGTGCGAGGGCAATCCATAAACAACAGAGTGAAATTACTCGTGGACTCTACTGATATAAAATATTGCGTTCCGCAAAGCATTCACCCCCTAACTTGTAATTATCACTCCATGCATTACGAGTCGCAAGACCATAATTAAAAAAAGTACGAGTGGCTTGTTCCACAACTGCTTTTTGTTCATGAACTGGCCATATATATCCCTGCAGGAGTGGCGCTAATAAAATTCACATCAAATTCGCCATCTAATTAAATTCGACCGTGAAATTTGGCACTGCGTGAATTTTGCAAGCGGCGCTTTCCGCATTTAGTAGAATAAACGTTCAAAAACACAATAATAATAATAATAATGTTGCAATATTGAATATGATGAAGAAGAATTGAAACGAAGCACGAAGGGCATTTACACCCTTATGGCTATTAATAATCGTAGTATTGCTTATAAATGAGGCATAAGTAATACCCTGGAGAAAAGACCAGAATGTGATTCTCCACTGATATCACTACGTACATGTATGTGCATGTATATACTGACTTTTTGGGACTAGTATGATTCTATACTGATATCAGTATTATAATGGTTTTGGGACTACTGATATCAGTATGCTTAGTGATATCAGTTTGATTTCATACTGACATCAGTTTGATTTTATACTGATATCAGTATTATAGTGGTTTTTGGAACCACTAATATGAGTATTGCTAGTGATGCCACAACATTTTTTTTACTAATACCAGTATATGATGGGTATATTTGTACTGATATTTATTGCACTGGTTATACTGATCTTTCCACCAGGGTGCATGATATGAATACGAATGTAGGCCTAAGTAATACTGCATTAATAAACGGACATTTCTGTACTGATCATGGATTCGCATCAACAGAGTGCTGGATTATCCAGCGTTCAGAGCAATCGGAATAAATAGTAGAAGCCTCGCCAGGCACCAGAAGTGACCGGAAGTGACGCATGGCGCCCGGTTACCATGGCGACGCCAGGACGCTATCGAAACAGCTGAGAGTGAAAAGCATCACGCTCCGCAGGAATTGTTATAAAACGAAAAAGCAAGAAGAAAAACGTCCAATCAAGGTAAAAGAAAAATGAAAATGCAATTTTTTAATTTTTTTTCTTTGAAATCGTGTTTGAAAAATGGAAGTTCGTTAACAATAGCGCAGCGTAGTTATGATCGCTGGGGATGATGGATGAGGATGCAGAGATTTGGTGTCAGTGGAAAAAAAATGATATAGGCCTACTAAAATAATTGGGCTTGCATTAACACTTTATTAAAGAAAAAATTATCCTAAGGCTGGCCATTTTTTTCTTTCAACAATGTTTGAATTCATTTCAAGCTTAGCACTAAAGGTAAAACCTTTCTGACATTTTTTGGCATATTACTGGCATATTTTTTTGCTTCAAATAGTCATAATAATTGCTCGATTTATTTTTACCACTGTAGACTTGGTTGTCCACTAGGGTTTCAGCTTTGGCTCACAATTTCAAAATGCCTCGTTCATTTATAAAAAAAAATTAAGAAATTAAAAAAATCAGCCTAAAAATCCGAAGTAGGTTGCCATGCAAGGAAGCCCCGTTTCAGGCGGTCGCGTAACGGGGTTTTTTTTAATGCAAATTTCTTGATTTTTTATATAAACAAACGGGGCATTTTGAAATTATAAACCAAAGCTGAAACCCTAATATACGACCAATTCTACATTAGCACAAATAAATCGAGCAATTATAATAAGTATTTGAAGCAAAAAATGTGCCAGTAATATTTTTTGCACGGTGGGCAATGCTTTTGGCTCATCCTTAATATGATTATTGCCAATCGAAGCGAATTTTTGTTTATGGAATTGGCATGGGAGTGCTTCAAATTTAGTATTTACAACAATTTCAAAACATTATTCTCCTACACCACTTAAACTAAATGCAAAATAAACACGTAGAAGATGAACGTTAACAAAGCGTTACTTTTGACAGTACTCTTTAGAGGTTCATTTACAGTACGCTTCAAGATCCTTGCCTTCCGGTTAGATGCAGTCTTTTACAGTGTTTATAGCAGGCGTTAGATAATGCGTCTAACATGTCGATATTTATTTTGCCTTTATCGTCGGACAGTTTTAAATGATGAAGCATTTGATAATTCAGCTGACGAAGCTCTGCCAATAAATAATATGGCGGCCTTCACATTTGCGAAGTTTTTTTATTTTATTTTTTATTCTCTGGTAGATTCGCCCGGTTTCCAGTGAGCTATACTCACCGAGATCCGTCCTCGCCAGCAACGCTCCAGGTAGGCCTATCGAAGGCCATCCGTCAATAAAAAACGTAATTTGGATGTTTTATTGATTCTTGATGTCGCTTTAGGCTTAAACCCTCCAACGTTCGATGGAAGCCAAGATGAGCGAGGGCCGCGAGTCGGAGCGCCTTAGAGGGCGATCGGCTAGCCGAGTGTCGCTGACGCCAGAGCGAACGCGACCCGGATCGCGACACTCCGCGGATTCGGAACGCGCGTCGCTCGCCAGGAGGCAGCACGAGCGCCGTCCTCCCAATTCGCCCACGTGCGCATCAGGTCAGTTCCGCTTCCTGTTCGAATGTTCTCATTTCGAATTCGAACTGTCGACGCCATA
>JAQIXS010001391.1:0-30577 GCA_034700785.1 Rossiulus vilnensis | reverse complement strand
TCCATTGTGATGACTCATCTCAAGCGCAACTCTATATAAATATTTTTTCATGCCATGTAAAAATATTTTTTCATTCTATATAAAATATTTTTTTATTCTATGTATAAATATTTTTTCATTCTATGTAAAAAAGTATGCAGAAAGTGTAAAAATATTTTTTCATGTTATGTAAAAATATTTTTTACACTTAACAAATATTTGTTGCTACTGATGAAAAATGTTTTTGACACAGAAAAATATTTGTACACACTAAAAACTTTTTGTATATATTAAAAATATATGCATGAGATTTGCAATAAGTCCCAAACGGCGCCTCATATCCCCGTACCTCCTCTAAGCTGCCTATCTGACCTGAAAGTAAGAAAGCAGTTTAATCTCTCTCCTACGGCTAAGATCCGAACCTGGCCCACTCAGCCGTCTCTGAGTGGTAAGCTAAAGCCCGATCGTCCCTGAATCGCGTCACGTGGGTGCGACCGCTCTGTTATCTGATACCTTAATAGTCTCGCTGTTGCCCTTGCATTGATCTTGTCGTGTGTGCATTTCTGATACACCACCAAAACCCCGACATCTCATCTAGGATCCTCGGGAGAACCCCGAACGACCAATCAACGCAACGAAGCCCAACCGCCATCGGTAAGTCCCCCTCTTGGGAAACCGTGATCAAAGGGCCCTACCCGACCCTCTCTTACACACTGCAGACTCACTTGACTACACTGCATCATGGGAAAATCAGAATTATTCGGTTCTGCTCACCAGAAAAAAAAAACAATGAAATAATACAGATTACGAGATGGGTAATGGAATAGCAAAAAAAATATGTGTGTCCGCACACAAGACCTTCCGCTTTTTTTGGAGGAACACACGCCCATTTTTTCCTTTTTTTGTTACCACCATTTGACTACCAAGCTATTATGATGACTTTGCAGTTGCTATTTAGCTGCTCTCTCATGCTAAATTGCTTGCGCCTAAACTTGTGACTTGAGGTATTCTTTTACCCTTTCCATCCAGTGTCTTCATAATTGATCTAATTATCGATTTTGCATACAAATAAGCTGATGCAGATGGACACTGTTTGTAAGGAAACTCAGTGGTAATATTTAATTAAAGGATGCAAACCATAACGTTCTAAATGCCTGGAAATCAGATTTTCATGATAGGGAAAAACTGAATAATTTCTTTAAGAATAAAAACAATAAGTTCAAAGGTTGCCCACCACTAAAGGTGCATTAAAGTTACCCATTATAAAATACACTTACTTAAAACAGTTGTGCTTCAATTCAATTCATCTCAGTACCCTACTAGCAGAAAGTGATATGCCATGTGGTAGAGGGGTATAATCCAATAACTCAATATTATTCGTTGATTGCCACCTCAATGGGATGTACACCAATTTCATTTTAAAATTGAATTTCAAGCAGGTTACTGTTATTTGGAAGAGTATTATAGCATCGAATGCAAGAAAAAATTACCAATAGTACGGATCCGAATGTGCTCGGAGTTCAATAAGAGAGTTGGAATGGCAGTTTCTACATCCTCGGTGTTACGTTTAAAGATTCCCTATACCAAATTACAATTGCCTGATAAGTTAAATTTCGTTTTTGTCCGTTTAAAGCATGTCCTGGTTTGTTCTCATGTGCTAATAATCCCAGGTCACAAATTAAATGTATGCCCACCAATGCAACATGAAATATGATAAGACATGGCCATTACATCCCTCTTCCTTAACTTATAAAGCTGTCTTTACAGAAAACAGAGGAATATGATGTGATTGTAAAAGAGAATAAGTGTAAGCAAGACAGAAAGAAGGAAAACATGAAGGCAAAAAACCCATCATTGACCCATTATTGTAGCATCAACAATGAAGGGTAACTGTGCTAGTTCCTAACCTAGGTTAAAATGCCCTAATCTGGCTAACCTAAGTTGTTTTGGACTACTCTAACCCTAAATGCCCTACTAACCTAAGTTTTTGTAGGTTACTCTAAACCTAAGTGTCTTACTAACCTTACTTCTTTCAGCCTACTTTAACCCTACATTCCCTACTAATTTAGGTTAAAGCGCCCTAATGCAGCTAACCTAACTTGTTTTCAACTATTCTAACCCTAAGTGCCCCCAACCCACCAAGGTTTAAGTTTAATCTGCTAACTTGACAAATTTTTCTCTTCACTAATTTAACTACCCCAATCAGTTTTGCCCTACTCTAACCGACCTATCCTAATAAAAATTACCCTACACTCAAAATCTTGTTTTTCTCTTACACAATTGATTTCAGACTGGCTAATGATCACAATTTCTGTTTTCTTGACTTACATTGTACAAAATTTTTGCCTACAACCATGTTTTCTTTTGCAGCTTACTGTTATGCTTTTTTAATATTTTCTTACAGTCTGGCACATGTTCACAATTTATCTCTTACAATCACATCATATTTCTCTGTTTTCAGTACACTTACACTTTTTTGCTCTCTTAATGCTTCTTGCTTACATGTTTCCCTTCTTTCTGTCTTGCTTTCACTCATTCTCTCTTACAATCACATCATATTCCGAAATCTAAACACCAAGGGAAAAATTCGTGCATATAAATATATGTATATATTTTTTCCAAGAAACGTATCTATTTCCCTCTCTCTTAAAAAACTGACTTCTGGCACTAAATGCGCTATGGTTTGGTGCGCTTTATAGGGTAGGACCATATGATCATTGTCTTGGCCTATTTTGCAAGAAACAGCAATGGCATTTTCTGCAAGCAAAATGTTCTGGTAATCTAGTACTGGTCTACAAATGATTGTCTTGACTACAAATTGCTAATAAATATTTCGAGGAGATCATACATGTACTGCATTTTAAAGCACTGTGTACGGCATTCTGCGAAACTGAATGAAATCATCGAAATCTATACAGGGCGTTTTCATTTTTTTTTTATTTGATAGATTTTGTTGTATATAAAGGACGTCTCAGATTAAAAATAGTTGGGGGTTCACAAGGATACACCCAGATTTGACTGACCCAGAGAGCTGGGGCAAACCACAAAGTTTAATTCCCCTGGGTTTTATAAACAGTGACAGGAAAGACAAAAAACACGCTATAGTCTGTTCAACAAGAAAGTATACTGAGCCTAAACGAATCAGCTTATAGATTATGCCAGCCTGCACAGATAAAGGCATACTCACGATGCAGGTGAAGTTAGAAAATAAGAAAAAATGGAATAATCGCAAAATATGCTCTTTCATTCTACTGGTCAGTGGTCCGTTTGAATTCCCAGTATACTTTTGTTATAAGGACTTGATATCGCATTATGAAACAAATTCGATCCGCCCAGTGCAGAAAAAAAAAGAACACCATCTTTGATGTTATTGGCGAGATGGGCATTGCCGATCTTTCGGCCAATTTTTTTATTAAAAAAAATAAAAAAGGCACAAATTAAAATTATCATACACTGTATACTGCTGCCGACGAAACCGGCAGATAGCAGCGCCGCCAGTGATGTTGCAACATCTCAATAGTCGCCGCTGAATTACAAGGTCTTTTTGCACATGTGAGGTATAAACTTTCGAGGTCGTGACATTGGTTTTACGTGTAAATCACATGAATTATAAAAAAATCGTAATGCTTGAAGCACAAGCAACGTCTAGAAATTGCATTTATCGTAATGTTCCGTCCTCTTCATTTGGGACTTCTTCAGGAGCTAAAAAAACGTTGCAACTACATATTTGTTGCAACGCCCCTGGTGGCGCTGCCATCGCGGGTTTTATGTTTGCCAACGAAGAATAATGAGCTGGGAATGCAATAGTTTTTTTACATTTTTGGCGATTTGTAAAAAAATAATTTTGCACCTTTTATTTACAAATTCTTCCTCGGTACACAACAACACTTATTGCAAGTAAAACTAACGTTTTATGTTTTATTTTTCTCCACAGACTCAATTTACTCCATTGCCTCATGCTAATACTGTAGCTAAAAGTAACACATGAACGGTTGTTTCTGAAGAACGCCACAGTGCGGCGACCATTGCTGCAGCACCCCAATACGGTACATGGTAAACAAGTAACACGATGACTAAAATATTCAAACATGCTAGAAAACAAATTATTACACAGCGGATTACACATTTTCAGTGAGAAACGAATTTTCTAAATATAATTGACAAAATTTATAAGGAGACGGTTCTAATCATTGTGATAACGAATATAGGTTACTTGATATCACTTTTGTTTCAACTTTTTAATTTCGAAATATACCGCGACATTTTAAGATAAATAAATCATTTTATTTTTAGACAACAAAATGTATTAAAATCGCCGAAAAATAGTCTAACCAATAATATAAAATGCCCCTTTCTATTATTTATTTTTACCACATATAAAGGTAGTACTGTGCAAAGGGTACCGCGTGGTGATCGTCCATAGCCATCCTTAGTTGATGAAGTAAGATACTGTCTAAATGCATATTTTAAGAGTGAGTTGTTGAAGCAAAATTAATTTATAAGCTTTATGGATTATTTTTAGATAAACCAGCTACTAATAGTACGTAAATCAGCATGTCGTTCTTGCATATTACATGTATATGAGAAAAAAAACTAGATGATTATTCGCCATACATTCGCACTTTTGAAGAGCGTTATTTTAACCCTTATCACATTCAACAATCATTTGTAATTGTTATGCGTCAATAGTTTCGTGTTTTATTTATAGTTAGGCCTAATTATGAATTCACAAGAACGATATTTTGCTGCATTAATTTACATGTACGTCATTTTGCGAATTTTTTCAAATTATTTTAAAGCTGTTCCGCAAAACAATATGAAAATTACAACCCTATGCACATATGTAAGGAGGACGTTATGAGCATTAACAAAAATATTTATTTTGTATGCTTGTTACATTATGAATGAATCCTATCTGCAATTCCTTCCCCCATGTCGAAAATATCAAGTTGCGTGCCATGACTATCAAGCCTAAACATGCTTGCTTACATTAGTCACTTTGGATGAACTTTCCAAAGTGACTAGTGTAAAACAGCCCTTCTCTTTTCCTTTGATTCATCGGCAGTAAACATCGAAGTGAATGATTAAAACATTTTAGCCAATTTTGGCTTACACTAGTCGCTTTGGATGATCATACTGGATTGAGTGATCATGAATATTCCAAAGTGACAAAGCGACTAGTGAAAAGTAAACATTGCGAGTGAACGATGAAGAAGTTGATAGCCTTCCTACTTTGGATGAAAACGATGGAAACAGAGCTCGCGCAGGAATTGTTTTGCGTTGCTATGGCGATACCAGAATGTTTTATAGTTTCCGTGATAACAGAGCCGAATAAAAGAACATTCCATTTTTCGTTTTCTTATTAGAAATCACACGCTAAATGTAAACATTTCTTTCAACTTTAAGAATGAGTTTCATCCAACACTGAGATAAAACTTTCGCGTTCATTCTACACTTTGATTGAATTATTTTTTAAGTTCATCGAAAGTGACAATGTAAATTTGGTTTTCCATAACCTACGTCCGATCGAATTACGTTACCTAGCCAGATATGCGTACTAATTCAAGAAAACGATCGAGGATCATTTACTCCTGTTCGATGCTTAACTTATATCACTAATTTCATTTACAGTTGTTGATAAATAGACAACATTTCATTAACGAATAGTAAATTACGCGATCCTGTACGACACATTTTGGAAAATGAAACCAGTAATGGCCGATTTTTAGCGAGGAAGAACAACATGCTTACGAATACAGAGTAGCGACACTGGGAAACATGTGTTCCGATTTAATGATTAGTTGTTAGCAAAGGATATTCACTGAATTTCAACTACAGCCTAAATCCCATGACTGGTAATAGTTTATTTATACTGTTCACTTATGGCGTTTCTAAATACATGTATTTCAAAAAAAACATGGAAATTTAATGTAATATACATGTTTAGAGATCATGTTTTTCAAAATATTTCGCCTACGAAGTTCCCTTAATACTAATATTTAAAAAATTTTGCTTCAGAAATGTTGGTAGAATTCCATGATTTGTAATACAGTTTCAAGAATTTTCAGATATGGTGCTCCTATTAGAGTTAAAAATGAAGAGATGCTGCCAGCAATGCTAAAGATAGGTGTGGTTTTGGTAAGTTACTCCTGCAAATTTTAAATACAAGTACAGTACACACCTATCAAGTGTCATCTACATGCATATTCGTTGCTCTTAGGGTAAAGATACATTGCAGATTTTTTTCTGATAGTTACCTTAGGAGAGCTGCCCATAAAAACAATACTGTGCGAGGATATGTGCTCAGCGATCATTTGTAATGTGTATGTGTTGTTAGTTTTGTGTTTTATTCATAGCTAATTATGAATTCACAATAACGATATTTTGTTGCATTAATTAACATTGTCAGGGTGACCCTGGGGCCCCGCGCAAGAGCGGGGCATGCCCGGAATGTCGACCCTGGTGGCGGAATGCCACAACCGTATGATAAGTTCACGGTGGGCTCGGCAGTCCGGGTATGGACTTGGAAGAGAGTGGAGCTTAGAGACAACTTCTCTCTTGGTGGTTTTTCGTTGTTTTTTGCTTCGTGGTATCGAAATGAGTGTTTTCCGTGGTTTATTGTTGGGGAAGGGCTGGCAGTTGCAGCCCCTGCCCTCCCCCCCCCCCGTAATAAACAGTTCTGACAGTCGCCACAGCCTCCGCAGTGACTCTTTTCCCGGGGCGCGCGGGGTTACGATCCTCCGCCGCCGCACTTCGTACGTAACAACGTATACGTGAATTTCACAAATAAATAAATCTACAGTGCATCCGTGCCTTTGCAATTTCAAACTTTCGTATAAATGATCGCTCTCAGAGAAAAGGAAGTACATGTAAATGATTGTAAGACGAGCTCAGGCTCAATATTCAGTAAAAGCTGCCTTAAGTGACTACCCAAGGGACTGGTCAAAATCGGTCACCTTACTTAAGTGGTCAAAATATTAAAATAAATTTTAACAAAATTAATAAAACAATTTTTCATTTTAATTTATACACCTAAAACGAAGTTAATTATCACAACTTCCAGTTGAAAATTACATGTAGGCCTATATATATTTATTTGGTAATTTATTCAAGATTTCACTATGATTGAGATTAATTTCCGTGCTGAAATTACAATCAATATTGAACTTATAGCTTCAAAGTCATATTGCAAATTTTAATTAGTTAATGAAAGACTAGTACAGTGTAATATGGTGCAATGTTCAATTTACCGACTTTTTATTTAAGAAGACAGTATGGAATTTGCATTCTGAAGAATTTTCACAATTAATATTAACCTTGCAGCTTAAAATACTTCCTTTGTAAATTTCGATCAGTGTCCGTTAGGACTACAAGAAAACATAAGTAAGATGGTGCAATATTATATTTACAAACAATTTATTTGAAGTTACGGTATGGAACTTAGGCTACATTCTGAAGATTCAGTTTTGGAAATTTCTTACATTTATTACAATAGATTGATACGTTTCACATTGCAGAGAACATCTTAGCAAGATAAAAAGGCTTACCTGGGACATATCCCATAAAAGGATGGAGTCCAGCCATGGTTGTGGCAACTGGCAAACATCTGCGGTTTATACTGAACATGAATTGGAGTGATTTGACCTTCGTTTAATACGTTTTGATACGTTTTCAATTTCAATTTTCCGTGCCATTAGAAGGATAACCAGTTGCTATAAAATGTAAAATTTTTCTTTTTGTCATCGTCAATACAATGTAGCTACGAAAGGCTGGTCTTTCAAAGATACCTCAAAGCAGAATTTAAGTTGGCTTTAGTGCCTGCACCCAACGATTGTCTAATACATGTAACATTCTATGCCATTGAGATACACTAAATAAACTAAGTTATTGAAATTTTCATTAACGAAAATTAATAACCACTCGTTCAAAATAATCACTTAATGGGGAAATTTATTTAAACATTATGTAGTAAACTGTATTGAGTTGGGAATTTAACGTCTTTGACCATGCGATGCACAAAATCACGTGACATATACACTGTACTCATACTGAAGGCCTACCTGTCGTTTCAGAAACCTCGCAGCATATCACCTCCGGAAATATCGTACGTTTGTAACTTCAAGGACAGTCCTAGCATCGTGAAACGAAAGGAACAATTTTTACTCATGCAACAGCACCATCTATCATCTGATTTGTGCAACTTTTAATGCAACTATCACGGGCAAAGCCCATCACGCTTAAAACGCTAAAGATAGCGTCATTTTGTCCTTGGTGGGACTATTAGTGCAGGTAACCAATGGTACCAGAGAAAGGATGGTCTCTTTGTTTACATTGAAATCATAATATTGTTTATATACCCCGATATTTACAGTCTACATGAAGCTTACCTTTACACATTTATTGTGTACTTATTTGTATTGCATGTTTTTTATACTTTTATGTAATTAAGACGTGCGCAAGGCTTAGGGCACAGGCCACTTCGGGGCACAACTTTTATATCGGCCATTTACTTAATCAACCTGAAAATCTGTGCTCTACACTGGCCATGAGCGGACCGGGAATATTTTTAAGGGGAGGATGGGGGTGTAGTTGTAGAATCACCATTTTTAAATTTTTTGTAGGGATGGGAAATAATAATTTTAGCATACAATTTTATGCAACAAATTGCAAGCAAATACATTATTTTTAATAATTTTACGCCGTAAGTGAAAATTTTGAAACAGCTGAATACAAATGTGAGATTTTAGTGTACAATTTTCACCAAAATTGACTTATAAATGTCATTATTTAACATAATCAAACGCCTGTTTCACTTACAGGCTGATATAGTCCGAGAGGTTAATGTTCACAAAATTCTGATGATGATGCCATATGCTTAGCTAATCGGTATTAAATAAAATGTTCTAGGGGTCCTTGTAAGCACTAACGCTTTTTATTTGATGTAGGAAATGGACTGATATGTCATGGATACGAGTATGTATACCTCCATGTTCATTTGCAATGCCCATTTGCCAGATTTGACCACCTTAAAACCCTATGGTAACATCTTTTCAGTGGCATTGCGTGGGAAGGGGGGGGGGGGGGTGAGTTCAAAAAAAATGAACATTCAGAACGCCAATTGGAATTTCGCGATTATTTTATTTCACTGAATTAAAGCATTCACGTTTCGGGACTATGGTTATTATATTAATGTGATTGCAACTAAATTGCCATTGTTACAATTCAAAACCTGGCTCCATGGTGTATAAGACAGATTTCGTTACAGTAAATTCCCCAAATTAAATTACAGCTGGTCTGTTCTTCTGCAAGAATTGATAAAAACCATCTCGATTCTATGCTCATAAATAAATTAAAACTAAACTGAACGGTAATAAAAACCCGACAAAGGCGGACGGATGAGAGGTGGGGTCTAAAAATCATGAAAATTCCATGTTGTCATTTATGAATGGCCCTAAAATGGAACAGGCGCACGTATCAAATCCGAATGCAAACCCAGCCCAGTTTTGCTGATAAAATATTGACACAACTGCAGTTTTCAAGGTGAAATTCAAATATAGAAACGTGTCAGAATTTAATCAGGGAGACGCATACCCGGATTCGATGGATTGCATTTCCTTTTTTAGCTACAGTTTTGTCCAGGATGTCTGTTTAACGTGTGCCAACTGGTTTACACATTCTCACGAACATACACAACTTAAAAGAAACGTGTGGCACCCAGTCACATAGAGCAATTTACGAAACTATGAACACCAGTATTCCGCTGTATTTTACTGCCATCATCGCTCATCGATTAGATTCAAAAGATACAAGATGGCATCCAGGATAACTAAAATAAAAATCGGTTTGCGCAAGACCTTGGTTTAAGCTTAACGCTATGGCAGAATAGAGAATAACATCATTTATCATAGATCGAGCTGATCAGCTTAAAATGATGAAATCTTCAACGGACAAAAAGTGTTGTGATTAACGTTTGCCCAGTTTAATCTGAGTATTTGCGATTCAGCTCTACGTCATGGCTTCAATTAACTGCGCGAAGATAAGCACAATTTTCTGCCAACATTTAGCCCAGACGATACAGGTTGCCCACCGAAATTAAATTCTCAACTTCCCTGACTTTAACAACAACGTTTATGGAATTGAATGGAAACAATATGTCAATTACTGGTACTTGTATTTATTATTTCAAAATGTCGAGAGCATGCTTTGGAAAATAGGAGAATTCCCTATTATTGTTACGTGTGACTAGTAACGCCCTCCAGTAGCAATTAATCATTGCAGTTTATGGCAATTTAAGGCTGACATTTTATGTGATGAACATTTTCCTGACAACTCCTTAGTTGCCAGGTCAGTGGGAGCCCTATGGTTTGAACTATTTTTGACCGTGCGCTGTCTACCGTGCAAAACAAGCAATTTTTAATCGGAAATACAAGCCTGATCAGCTGAGACCAGTAAAGATTTCGGAAACAGCATTGCAGCAAGAAAGCTAGCATCACATAAATGCCATCAATACTGCACCATGGTGCTTCAAGCAAGATAAAATCGCATCTAAAGCACTTGCATTCCCATGGGGGTTTAAAAGTGGGCGCATGAAAACCATAACGTAATCTTATTTTAATTGTAAATTTAAAGACTAATATGATGACGTCAATGAAGCCCGGCCTCATTCTCCACGGACCGCAACCGTTAACCAAAGCCATCTCGTCTCCAAAGGCTGTTGTCTGCTGACGTCACATATAAACAGTTCCTAAAGCCCTTTTGAGTTATTCAGTCAGCAAAGCTGGATGTGACGATTATGAGGATTACTTGGAAGCCCATAATTCCGCCAGGCGTGCTCGCGATAGGAAAACTGCACGCAAACCTCGATCATTTTCAAGGATATTCACGTCTTTTTCAATAACAGCATTAATGACAGGGGCACATGTGTAATTATGAATTAACTCTTCTCCGTGCAGTCCTACCAAATGGATGACAGGGAGAAGAAAAAAGCTGCGCACTTTCATGAGAATGACGATCACCTAGTTGATTGTCGCGACACAAGTGACTCGCGGCGATTAAAATTAATGGAATGAACTTATAGGGCATTATAATGGTAGGTGATGACGTACATCATATAACGAGTTGAGCGGAGCATCTGTCAATAGACCCATACACGTATGCATAGACACAGGAAGCGCACCAGTAATAATCTAATGAAGCATTTAATAATACGCTGCCTCAAAAAAACCATTAAAACTAATTACCCTTATCGTAGAAGGCCAGGAATCTAGGCTTCATCGATTGATCAGCGTCGTTTTACACTAAAACACATGCTTTCATAACGGCCTAGTTAAGTTTCTTGGTTTGAAAATTACTTAAAAAGCCGGAAATGTTTTTGACACTCGCAGACATACTGCATCTGATTTTGGCAGGAGACTGTAATGGACAAGGGCTTGACCATCATGGTGTCAATCTTAATCAGACAAGTATAGCGCAGCTGTACCTCGCATGTTCTCGAATACCAATTAACCTCCACTAATGAACTACTCAACGAGCATACGTCTCGACGCACCAAACCACGTGACGTACATGAGCTAGGCAATTTTGGCTTTATTTCGGGGTTATAAATTGAAACGGACAAATGAGGATGATTCAACCATCATGATCACAAATTCTACACACACTAATTTTCCAGAACTGCACCGTCTAGACTCTAGACTGAACATCTAAGCTCCGCATTTTAAAGAAAACATTAAACACCTGCGCCTGCAGATAAGACGTCTATTCCCTTCTAAGCTCTAAAACGTGATCATGCAAGCGATACGGTTAGTAAGGCAGAGGACGCTGAAGGAAGCAAGGTCTTCAACTTCCTGTTCAAGTCCAAGTCCACGTAGAAAACGGCTTTATGCGCTTGCACACAGGCGGGTCACCTGCGCAGTCAAATTCCCTCAAGCTAAATCATTTTAGCAACGTCCAGCGCCATCTATTACTGTTTCACGGTAACAGCACCATCTATCAGACCGCGAATTTTGAATTTTTAAGCTAAGCAGCATCTTTAAGCGGCAAACTGTTACAAAAGAAAAACAAACGATACATTTAGATATGCCGTTTTGGGATCCTTTCAAACCACCTCATCAGGCAAGAAATCCAACTTTAACATTAAACTTTACGTGCACTAAAAACCGTTAACTAATGATGCATGCAACTGGCTATTCAATCCGGACGACATGGCGTTTCCATACCAACCAATCAGCAAACATGCCCGCGATGAACAGGGCAGTGGAGGCTGAATCGGAGATCATTGGCAGTCCAGTAATTGTTGACATCCGTGTAGAAATTCCACAAAACAAATAATCGATTCAACGATCTTCTCCGAAAAACGCTAATTTCCTCAGCTGAATTCAGCTGAACGTTTAATTCAATTAGGATTGCTAAAGAAGCACAGGCCAGAATTTGGGAAAGACTATTTGGCGAAGCTTTCGGTGCCATAAACAAATTAAACAAGTAATGAAGCAGTTAAGCGCACGTTTATATAATTCAATGTTCCTGGACTCGCCGAGCAATCTACATTACCTGCGCAGATAGCTTCCAGCGAATAATGAACATCCCTTTTTAATCGTTGCATTTCATTCCCCAAAGTACAAACCTACAAATTTCGGAGGCTTCGCAAAGTCCTCTAATCCATTTCTCAAGGGACGAATTAATTTATTAAGTCATAAGTGAAATCGGCCAATATTGAATTTCGTGCAATTTCCCGAATTAAGGCGTAAGAGGAATATTTCTGGAACGCTGACACGCTGGACGACAAAAACGCCTAAACGGTGAAGCCTAATGCCTTTCAAACGCATAACGCCGGCTATTTTGATATCACCATGGCAGTATTAGAACAAAGCAGCCCACAATAAACGAAAACATGGTTAATGAACTCCATGTTGGTCATACTGTTACGGAAAATACATTGCCCTATGAAAATATATTGATTCTAAGCTAGGATTAGTTTTAATCAATACACCAATATCGTGCTCTTGGCTAACATTAACGAGGCAACGTTCACTAATTACATCACGAAATAACGTTCGTCGGGAAAACAGTCCCGCCTACAGTTCGTGCGAATATAGGAGAGCAAAAATGCTTGGATGTGACTACATTCATCGCAAAATTAAGTATGTTCGTTCGGATCTAACTGGCGAGAACGGGGAACTTATTAAAACCCATCGCTCTGAATTCTTGGAGATAAAAACTGAGAAAAGCAGAATGTTTTCAATTTGATAAGAATAGTTTTATATAACCTGTTCTTGCCATGCTGCTTCATTGGTATATCACTAATGAAAGTCGGTGCCAGGACCGTTAGTGGTAAACATTCTTATTTTGGAACGAATTACTTGTTTTTGACTACGGATCTATATTTAAGCGAGATGTACCGTTGATTTTTTGCTGAAAAATGCATTAAGATATATCTTTTTTTTAATCCTTATTAACGTATCGAAATTTATTTATGGTAAATGTTCTGTGAAGCTAGAACAATACGCCTTTTTTCATCTTTGTTTCATGGATTGTCTGCATGAGAGGCCCTCCTACCACCATGGCATATCCTTACTGAAATTAGGGTACTGAGCTGAATTGAATTGAGGCATGATGCGTGTTAGTGAGAATTTGCCGATCTGAATATGGAAAGATCCGATTTTGCACTGCGCTGAAGCCACGAATGTTGAGGGTTTACTGTAAGCCATCAAAGAGCCAAACAGGACATTTTATAGCGACCAAAGCCAGCCAAAATTGCAGTTACATACCTGACTGAAAACATCGTTTGTCTACATGATGACAGAGCAACCTGTTATTACTGCAATTTTGTACACGCCTCGTGCGTGTTTCTACAAACGCCAAAGCATAACCGCACTTACCACCCACATTCGTCATATCCATATGATTTTCCGTGAGGCTTGTGTGGGAGCAGTGAGCACAGAGTAACAACGTGCGAGCGGGCACAAAAGGTTCAATTGATATTATTGGCATGGCAACACGATTCAATCAGGAAATGCCTCCCAAGCACAGTCTGAGGGGAGTCGGCAAGAGAAAATGCACGTCGCCGAGCGAGTAATTCATCGCAAAAGCCGTGTAATTGGCGGTTCTCAGAGAAACAGTTAGTAGTTTGGACAAAGGGGTTGATGCATGGCAGAATGTCAATGCCAAAATCGACAACAACGCATCCTCGTTTAGATAACCCCGGAGGTGGAGTGGCCATCACGAAATTGAAAAAGTCAAAAAGGGGAAAAGAGGGAAACGGGTGCGCAATACAAATTAATCAATAATTTATACCAAACGCGTCGCAGTTTCTAAAAGTCTATCAGGAAACTGTCATCAGAAAATCAAACAAGAGCTATCAGCGACGGATGATCAGCTGGCTTACACAATAGGTTTCCAGGAGGCATCACCGACCAAACTAAGCCTGATCTACAAGTATTGTTTCACAACCTTTGAAATGTTCATAAACGAAGCACTCTTAGTCCCTACAGGTTTAGGACAATGAGTTACCGGGTAAATGAAAGATAGTGTATTATCTTATTACGGGGTTCCCACTGAAATCAAATTCTCAACTTCCCTGACTTTTCCAGGTTTTTGGAGAACGTACTAAGAAAAGAAAACGTACTAATTACTGATATACAAGTATTTATTATTTCAAAAGTTGTAAACGTGAATTATTTTTTAAAAAAACATCCATCTCGTTTTCAAATGCTTCCACTGAGCTGCTGGCCAGCCTGGTCTTCACTGAGTTTCCATTTCCTGGCATTTTAAAGATTCAAATTCCCTGACGTTTGCATGAAAACTTTAAATTTCCCTGACTTTTCCTGGTCAGTGGACACCCGGTATTATCGAAAAGAACACACAATGCACCGAAGCTATGCGAGATTGCCCACCCCCGACGGGCCCTCACGTTGAAATCGGTGGAGTTGGCAAGAATCTTCCTTTCAAAAATTACATATTAATACAAGCAACAAACAAGGCAGGAATCAATATTCCTTAATGCCTTCCCATCTTAATTTTCTTCCAGCGGCCCGGATGTATCTTCGATGTTGCATGCCAAAGGTAATCAGGTGCTCTTTTAGAGACCCCCAGACACCCTCACCAGCCCACACCTCCTCCTCCTCATTCACAGCCAGAATGGAAGGCTGCCAAACCATGCAGAAAATGCCATTAAAATTTAAGCACGGCCAATTCTGCCCTTTTCGTGGCATACAGTATGACCGAAAAGTCCATATAACAACAAAACATTGCGCCAAAAATTCGTATGCCTAAACATCATTTCCACAATTGAAACTTGCTGTCGAGATTGGGTATGATGTAGATTGTAGAAGTTTCTTACCATCTTTCATTCCTTTACGCCCTCTACATTTAACGAGGACTCGGCGGTCATTGCGTAGATAAAACCTTTCCTTACATTCAGCTATGACAATTAAAAGTTGAATGCACCGCATGGTACAACCACTTAGTTCTGGTGGCGGATTTAACAAAGGCCAAGTGCCAAGCGAAAATAACTATCGAATTTCGATGAAAAAGCAAATGCGCATTCAAAATTTATGAGAGAAGGTTCGCAAAATAGACAGAGTTGTAGTAAAATAGGGGATGGCTGAACTGGTATTTTATGGATTGAATTTAAAAATCACCACTGCAAAATTGATTTCAATCCCTTAGTCAAATAAATACGTGCTTTTATCGAGCCCTGCTCTAACAAAAACTGAAAACACCAGCTGTGCTAGACAAGTTTTAAGCGAATCACTGCAATTCCATAGACTAAAGGCAACATGCATTTAAAACGTAATTTAATTTTTTTTTGCAAAATTCAAAACCGGAACATCGAGAAAAATTCACATATCACGAGAAAAAAAAATCTGATCAATTTGCGCGACTAAAGAACCATGAAAAGCTTTTAAACTTGCTTCCAACTTTGATGCAGGCATATAACACAATTTTATTAGAGCTATGCTGAGTGCCACTATGGCAATATTTATGTACATGTATGTACCCAACACAACTACGTACATGTATATGCTTATAGTGTAAACTAAAAACGTTTGCAGACGAGTTCCTGCAATGTGGTGTCGACCGCAACCTAGCTGCCCATGTTTTTATATTTATATTGATATTTTGGATTCTGTACACGACCATGCATACCTACATAAATATACAATGTAAATAAACCAATTATAGCTTGAGATAAAGGAGGATAAACGCTCATGGAATCATTTCAAAATAAAACCATTTTTTAAAAAAATTTACACAACCGTACGTAATGAGTTAACAGAACCATTTCTGCACGATGATCGCGATTACAAGCATAAAATCCGAACGAGTTTTCTATGCAGTATTATTGCAACGATCCATCTTTTGAGTTGACGACAGATCCCAAGACCGCATTTCCCCAAGGCACCTCAGTCACTTCCTACTTAACTGTGACAATTTAAAAATATATATGACGTGTTGGCTGATGCAGTTATTTTATTGCAGTTTCTAAGGCATACAGAATGCATTGTCCTGTTTTCTGTCATCGGAGGCCAAGAGGCATGGGCAGAAAAGAGAACGAAAATTCAGAATTTAATCAAGGTATGATCAGTTCAGCGCAATTAAAACGCCAGATATTCTCGTGGAAAAGATAATTAGCTCGCCTCACGTCTACTATATTTCATTGTTGACACTGTCATATAACAAGCCCACACGCACAATAATATTTATCTGGCAATTTTCAAATCCGGATCGTCCACTGTCTACATTAAAAATACGTACATTTAACGCATAGAGTAAATGTCAGGCATCTAAAAATAAAATGCACAACATGATCGCTCATTATTTGGGAAAATCAAAAATGAGTGCGGGGGTTTAATCGAACAGATCCAAGCGGCATAGTCTTAAAGTTCTCCTACACCGTAAAGATCATCAAAGATTATCCTATCCAGGGAACGCAGTCGTAAAACTGAAATAGATCCTTGATTGTAGAGAATGAAGCGGAGAGGGAAAGGAGGAAGGGGTCGGGACAGGGATGAAAATAATATTTTATATAAGATCAATCTTTATACACAGTCTGATATGAAACACAGAAACCTTGTCAAACAAATCAAATTAACATGCAAACAACAACAACAATAACAAAATAAAAATTGGAAAATGCACTTCAAAAGCGAGCGGAATTTTCTGACAGGTATTTTTGTATTCCTTGGGCCGGTTTTTGAACTATCCGTCAAGATCGAAGAAGATCGAAGATTTGGAGATCTTTTCAGATCGAAAGTTGACATGCCACGCAAGGTACCATTAACATTGCAAAGCAACAGGTCCGAAAAGTAAGTTGTGGCTACACCACCATCATTGTAGTGAATTACATTTGAAGTTGGCAAGCATAATTATGACACAAATGTACAATGACGTATTCCCCGTGATTTTACTCAGTGTAAGAGACAGAATAATACATTCATGCATCATTACTCGCAGAACTCAAGGAGGCAATATGCCCGATGTACGATGATGAAAGCGTTATTGTTCGATAGAAGATAAGCTACTTATTTTTCAAAATCCAGATATTTAAGTCAGAAGGTAAGTTGAAATAATTAGCATCCACAATACCTAGACATGCAATGACTATACCATAAATAGGTTTACCTGGTGTTAAAATTCCGTAGCAAAAGTTGCAACATGCTTGACGATTCGATCCAGTAGCCGTTCACAAATGACACTCCACACCGAGATAAGAGCGCATGCCCTAATCCAAATCCAACTCATCAGAAAACCCGCGTGACGTCACAGTGTCTGGAACAGACTTCAGAGCTACGCGTATTCGCAACGAGGGTATCCTAATTTAGAAGGAACATATACATGTATATGGATTGTAAAAGTCGTCCATCCAACTCGATACTGCATCCCAGGTGGATTATACAGATTGTGCGCGAGCATAAAACCACTTGCCAAAAAAAAGAATTGGATTTAAAAGAAAAGGGGAAAAAGGTTAGGCGCATTTATGACGCCAAATTTATCATTATAAAGGTCCAACCTACCGGAGAAGCCCTCAGCAAAAATGCCATACAAAAACTCAACCACAAATGAAGTGGAAAGCCACTTAGCCAGCAAGGAATTGGCAAAAAGTCTGTTCGAAATGCTTACAGCCGTAGAAATGAGGGAAACAATAAAACGCCTACATCAATAAAATAACATGCGATATTCCATGCACACTACACTCGCGGCCCCAATGAGAGCGCGTGCGCGTAAGATGAAACACACCGTATGATGGGTGGTGTGATCGTAAACTTAACACATGGTAACTTACCACCTTGCCTAACTATGCATTTGATCATTCTTCAATTGTTTTTTTTTAAAACAATGTGCAACGTATGTGTATGTTTGGACTAAATATAAAGCCATGATGTCCTAATGAGAATTTTGATCAGTCTATTTGAATAGAGGGTGGGTTCATCAATCTCATCCATCAAAACTCAGTAGACAGCTGTTTGTTGCGATATATTGCGAGATCTCTTTTGAGCTTAGAATGATAAATTACACCCTACGTTCAGTAATCATAACGGTATATATATATAGGTCAATTAAACATTAACAAAAAACAGATGTCATACCCTAAAATTCTCACTAAGGAATTAAAAACATTGGCAGTTCTGCTTTTGTTCAAAAGGCATATCAGAACTAAAAACGAGGACGTTTGCCATCAAAACCTTCATAAACACCCTAATGTGGTCTGTTTTTCAAGTCTGACAAAAAGGATAAATACACGAAAGCACAACGCTTAGAAACCGCAAAAATAACGAATGAGTAAATTCTTGAATTTCAACACCGAGATAGCTCCACAAGGCTAAAAACAAAACGCAACATACAAAATGCAAAACTGGCCTGTAGAATCGAGACGTCTATGTTTAGGATGCATGCCAGATCGGTTAGGAAACATTGCAAAAAGGTGCCAAAGAAATGAATTATCAAATTCACGGATGTCAACTTGTGAGTACTTATTTTGCAACTCAAGAGAAGAATGTGCAAATGTAAAAATAAGTACATGTATCACAAGAGCTAATTCAAGTTTCAACATCGGCACAGGCTCGTGTATATTGCAAAGAAATGACCCATTTTAAATCGAATGATACCGTAATGACCTCTTACAATAATCACCTTTGAATTATATTCTATCTGGTATTAGTTACCAGACAAACTTACAAACGATGAATTTGGGAGGCATAAACTTCTACTAGACACCTAATTGCTTTTCCCAGTACTCACATCGACCAATGGGCTGCTTCCGAACGCGGGAGCACAAATCTGTCAAAATTCTTACCATCAGTACTTCCTAATCCACCCAATATGACAACACCCCTGGGAGGAAGAAAGTGGAAAGTTACGATACCGTGCCCAAAATCTCAACATAGGTACGCGCCCCATGTGAACTCGGCCGAATTTTTTTATGGCTTTGGAACAAGCATCCCTGTCAATCCGCCTTGATTTACAATCTTGCGCCCGCAAACGAGTGTTTTAGTACATTAATATTGCAGGTATGCATTTTTTCCCTTTTTCTGAAAAATTGCCGTACGACCAGCACATCACCCTTGAGGCAGAGCTGGATGCCTGCATAATTGCATTAATATGAAGCTCCTCGCAGGCTTAGAGGTCTAATCAAAATTAATTACCCGCAACGCCTCGCCAAGGCTAAAAATCCCAACCGAGGCTTTCATTTATCAAGGGGACCATCTGATAAAAAGAGCGAATTTTTAGACGGGGGGAAAACACTTTTGGCCAACAAACGCTGAATTTGAGAGGCTGCTCAGGACAGATGGCATGCACACTGATGCGCTGCGTGCATAACATAGTGGAGGCGCTCGAATTTATGCAATCCATCAACGTCTCTATGCAAAAGAAACCTTTTCGGAGAGTTAATATTAGCCTTGCACTACAAGGCATGGAGCTCGCGCAAGGCCGTTGTTTAAAAGCACATTACAGCGTACGCAAAATACGGATCGGATATCGATGGTGGGGGGTCATGATGTAAAAGAAAAGAAGCAGGGAAGCAGGCATCCCCTTTTTAACCTTGCTCATTTCTATACAAACACGCGCCCGCGTGCATAACTTAGTGCAATGCGCTAACTTGAGACGAAACTCGACCTCTTCTTGTAGGAAACGCCTTAGAATAGCACGCATACCTGGCTTTGAATTCACAGAAAATGATCTGAAGCCAAGAGTTTGATGAGAGCACCTGGCCTGCCATTTTTAGTCTTGTAATATTTTTTTTTTCACACCAAGAATTCACAAAGAATACCCAAGAACGAAGGCTTCTCGCAAAATAAAACAATCTGACTGAGCATAAAGTGCGCATTCTGATGGCAATACAGAAAATAAAATAACCTCTGAAATTACTCAAAATCTGTTTCGCAACACAACTGAACGATTTGAAATTTACAGTGACACTGATGGAGCACATACTCAAAGCGTTTACGAACGTTTTGACGCTTTGTAAATGGTATTTTTATTGTTCAAATATCCCTTTTGTGTAAAAATAAACTAGCATTCGTGCCATTAGGCGATCTTATTTTTAGTTCACCCGATTTATAGAAACAAGCGGGGATTTTGGGACATTCTGTACATACAAGAAGCCCAAACTATTTCCCCCGATTTGTTTTCGCCTTAAAACATATTATAGCAGCGAACAAAATTAGGTACATGTATGCATGTATGCAAATACATGTACTTGCTAATGTCAGCATCAAATATACAATTATCAAATAGCCCAGGATTGGTTATAATGATTAAACATTAAGATCAAACGCTGCCATCTGCACAGTAGTGAGATGGTGGGTTTCATTACGAGGATAAAAATAAAACACTCACTCAAAACAAAGTTCAAAGACACTGAATAATTAAGGCTTAGCAACAGACGTTTTCAAAATCCTAATATGGCACCGGGGACAAGCAGTCTCAATAAGCCCGCCATCAAAAACGTCGTTGGCACAGAATACACATTATTTACCAGATGTTGTTTTGTGTAATTGTCACCAATAATTTAAAAGGGCTCTTTTGGGAGAAACGTGGCATATGCTCACGTAATTTTACACACCTAAATTATGGTGTGAATGGTCCAATAAAATTGAGAGGGTTTATGCGCATGAAACCCCACCCAAAGCAGCGGCGAATGGTTCCAATAAAATTTAAATCTGAGGATAACTGCGGCAATTACCAACTTTAAAGTGGATCATTATTGTCATGTCTGATAAACACGTACTCTGCAAGATGATCAAAACTAATTTTATGATGGGTCGAATAGGGTGGTTGCATCCTATTTGGAACAACTCGCCTGGAAGTGGGCAATCATGCATAACTCAACCGACATACAGGAAAGCATATTTACGCACCACACTAAGAAGATTGAGTGACTGATTATAAAACGCCAACAAACTTAATCGGTAATTAAAAACGATTTAACACGTACAGTATATGTCGATCATAATTAACTGGCGTTCTGTATCATGTATCGCCATGCATTGGACTAACATTTTGAGCTACTTGGTACAAAAATAATTCAGTTGGCAACTCCTAATTTCTTTTGTGACAGATTAATTAATGCAAAGAGTTTATATTTAGAGGATGTTTTAGTTTCCTAAGTAAAACCGTAAAAAATGTCTCAATTTGTGGCAAAAAAAATAAATTATGATAAGCATATCCATAGCGGGAAAAAAATCGCAATACATCATAAATTTTCAAACAATTATTATTCCCTATGACTTAATTACACGTGAAAGTTGTGATACAACACTATTAACAGCTTCACGGAAAATTTCCTGCACAGACTCCTTCTGTATAGATAGTGCGCAGATAATAACAGAAAAGCGATGGGAAAAAAAACGCAAATTATGTATCGATTTTCGGTAATATTAGATTATTGAGAAGGATATACGGCAATATTCAAATCAGAAAATGAAATTTTACTGGGCTATGCGCGCTGCATGCGATGTTCGAAGCGGCAAAATGTGCCCTCATTTTTATTAGAATTCCAATAAACAAAACACCGCAGTAGTTGAATAGGGTGAAAATACAACGTGAAGAGCCATTTATGGAAGCTCAAATTGCATTTTTTTCGGGAAAACATTTATGACTTTCCTTTCACATATCCATAGCCAGATGAAGATTCACTGCTTTAATGGCAAAACATGTATTGCGGTCCAGCCTTAAAGATAACGTTAACCACTAAATTTGTATTTTAATTTTCTCTATTAATCGAGTCAGTAAAAATTGCCAAGTATTACTACCTCAATATTTCACTATTTCAGCAGCAATCACAAATGTCCAATCCTCGCATTTTAAACAAGCCATTCTATCTTAGCTTTGATAATGAATGCTTTATATGAATCACATTATATTTGATATTTTAATCATTATCCATAAAGAACACGTGCCGAACGCATTCATAATCCACATTATATTTTGATAGGCATTTACTGAACATTTTGGGGCTACAACATAGACACACTGACTCATGTCTATGGCACGATGATGGATCTAGAATGCGCTTTTTACGCAGGAATGAGGAATTCCTTTCAGTTAAGGGAGGACGGGCAGTTCCTGCATATTTTATGCCATTTCACGTAACTTTGGAGGGTGGAGCGTGCAACTGTCTCATCGACTTTCCTCGATTTTTCCACCATCATGTTCGTGCCATTAGCGCACGATTTGTTACTTCTGCTCCACAATGTTGTGCACAGATTTCTGGATCCATTCCATGGTCCCTCAACGCTTGCTCGCATTCATCTCCGATAACACACTGACCTATTTCACCGCTAAGACATTAGTGGCCACGACATTTTCAAAATCAAATGCCAAATGCGCCCCCCGCAGCGCTGACCAATGCGAAGACGACATTCTATAACTATTTCAGCCTCGAGAGAAGTTTTTCTCTTGCCTCGTACGAGGAGTTGAGCTGATTGATGGCTATTTTCCGTCTATCAATTTAGCATTATATAAACTATATAACTGTCCAACGTTCATGGCTAGCCGAGTTACTATTTTGAAGGCATTGCGAGAAGATGTGAAAGGACAACGAGAAGGATTTTGTTGGCAGATATATGACGTACGCATATACACATGTGCATGGCTATTGTGCAATTGGAAATGATATGGCAATAACGCCAGCGTATAAGGCTGCGAAATTATTGATGAGCACCATTAACAAGATGAAAATAAACATCCATTCCGAGGCGCAAAACGTCTTCCGAGAAAAGAATCACGGAGACCAAATGAAATGAAGCGAAAGCCATTCAGGCGATGGCGTCACTTAAAGTTGATTCAATAGGCTACAGACGAACAAACACGCATTGCAGGTACCACCGCAAACTGCGCAAGTTTCAAAAGTCACAGCGATTCGTGCACACGGCGTGAATATTGATGCAAATATCAGTTCCGTGATACGTTTTCTCTTCAACAAAACTAACTGGAAAAGTGGAGGGCCTTGCCAAATCCATGCCAGGGAGTAAACATATCGACGCATCTCCCAGACCCATTAAAAACAGGGTGATAGCAGCACGCAGCACTTTTATCACCAAAAACCCTTTCGAATAAATGCCTGCCAGCAACCAAATTTTAGTGAAGGTTCCACTGTCCTTAAAAAAAATCCCTGTGTACATTTAGCCGGATCACTGCCTGAATTCAAAGGAAACCTTTTCAACGCGAGATGTTCCTTGAGAATGGGAAACATTACAGTTTTCCAAACAATTACGTCAACATGAAGCTATGTGAGGAGAGCCTAGACGGTATTTTAGATTTTGCTAGACAAGGAAGAAGACGAATCAAAGTTCCTTTCGACAACAACAAATTATTGGAATGAAAAAAGCAATATTTTTTTCCGGAATATATATTACAGCATTAATATACAAAATAATTTCCCTGACATATCCTGGCGTTTTGAATATCAATTCTGTAACAAAAACATCAAAGCAAATATTTAGTGATAACAAACTACCAGGGTTTTTTCTCGCAGCGCTAGTAATTTCTGATCTATTGCATTTTAATCAGTAAAATAAACGAAAACATAATAAATAATATTTTTCTAAACAATTCCTTAGTACTTAACCACACTTTCCATTGGAAGTGCCACTCAAAAGTCAGTGCATATTTACAAGGTATTTCCCTGACTTTCCATGAGCGCAAGAACTATATAGCCAACATAGCTTATCTTTCAATTTTGCTGTGATTATTTCAAGGCAAAGTCAAATTCTTCTTGCATTTCTACGAATAATTGTTTGAATAATCATTGCCTTATAATAGAACTACGAAAACAAACGTTTCAAAACTGAATTAACAAGAAAATCACAGTTGAACGTATGTGATCTTGGTGAAGTTCCAAGAGCACGATTGCGAGAAAGATTTATTGAAATGTAGATGTCGGTTTGATACGCTTTAGCACTACAGTTTCCTCTGGAGAGAACCGTTCCAAACGAGGCAAGAACTTGGGTTTGTCGTCTACTGCCTTGAGATAATGACGGCCGGCTGCCTTTAGGGGTTAATTTGGGTTTCCAGTATGTTTTATTGCCAATTTACCGTGGAAGTTGAATCGATCGAACTGACCATAGTGTAACAACATGCCTCGCACCACGCATTCCTGTCGACCCCATGGCAAGCATCCTATCAACAAACCCCCAAGAGAGAACTCGTCTTTCGAAACTAATGCCCCGATCCAATACATGTATGGATGAACCAAACCACTCCGATGCAATAAGACTACATCGAATGCCAATGTCATTTTGCATTATTTATTAACGCCGAAGCCTTTGCCGCCGCCAGGTTCCACAGTGGTAATTCAATTACTACACGTTTTATTTATACACTTTAAGGTAACCTACATGTACTCGCGGTACTGCATCAAAATTAGTCCATCGCGTACTGCTGTTTTAAGCATTCCGTTATATATTGCAACATTACAATTTCTCCCTCGATATTCACGGCATCATTTACATGTACCATAATCCAAGAAATTCTGTTTGGTTAGCCAATCAGGCTTGCTGACGTTCAATTTCCATGACCGCTTCTGCAGCAAAACAATAATGTACGTGAGGGCACCAGCCAGAGGGCGCTTTGTGAAACAAATCGCGTGGCGATATGGTGACGAGGGCATGAGCATATATTAGCCTCACTGAATCCATGGCACTGTAATATTTGCAGAATGATTATTCAACAAACTGCCAGCAGCGATAGAAAACGCCAATAAAGTAATCACCAATATGACAATTCAAACTATCAAAAGAAAACATACACACGTATTTCCATCCAGCAAAGCGATAATGAAAGACGATGAGACAATAACAATAGGCTTAGAAGCACTCTGGCAGCTTAATGGTTTAAGAACAGAAAGAACAGCAAATGCGGCACACTTACCAAAGTTTTTTTTTTAAAAAAAACACAACAAGACTTTAATTTTCTACACAGAGCACTACATTTCACGAGTGCAACATTCCTGCACTGGTGTCAAACCTCAAAGAACGCCAATTCTCACCTCTCTGCTCACATTCAAAAATAATTCCAGGAATGCGAACGGATGCCTTTGTGATTTCTCTCGCAAAACTCGAAGCAATATGGCATTGGCGGTTTACAGCTCTTTCCACGATGTGGCTCAATGCCGTAAATTTCTATATCGTCGCAATTTAGGCGTGAGAACGCTGTTCAAACTACAATACGTCTGGTAGCCATAATAACGGACGTCCATAAAACATAGAAAATTTCTCAACCTTGCGCTTCCATTCCTCTCATGGCCTCAAGTATCGGGTCCATCGCCGAGATAGTTATTAATAATGCGGCGAATGGTTCCATTGTGAAGAAGGCGAAACGCCGCAATTCTTCTGGCTGGCATTTCCCAGGTTATTGCAAAAGTACATCGGTACGCGTCATTTAAGCTGCTTTTCTGCTCAGAGGTTCTAGCTGTGCTTGCCCCATTCTGGCGAAGCCCGTGTAATTCACCAGACTTTAACGGCTTTTTTTTTAAACTGAAATAACGGCCATTAGACCATTCATAATTCAGTACACCAATGAGCTCGCAGTATATCAAAGCCGTTTTAGATATGGTGGCATCAACTGGAAGATATCTGGGAACGCAGCGTGATTTGAAATTAAGACCACACAGAACGGCTGATGCTGAAATATTTGCCAAGAATGTGCGAAAAATAGGATTGGATTTTAATCGGGTGAATTGCGACCGGATTTGGAAACATCCAAATGGGCTCCAACGCAGACTGTATACGTGCACTCGATAACGGAAATCGATCGAAATGCGGCCATTTGTCAACATTGGCACCATCATCTAAGGAGGTGAAAAATCCTTCATTATACGCCAAAGGTTTCCCCCCCCCCCCCCATGCCAAAAATCAATACTAACTTAGGAAACTCAACATTGCACCTCCAGCTTTGGCCAACGAAGCCCAAACTACAATTAGAATTTCTTAACGCGAGTTCCGCTCATTCCCAAGTGGCATAATCTCAATTAACGATTTTAATTTGGGTGACAGTTTCAAAGTTGGGACAAGACAAGCTTGATGGAATCGATCTCATCCACGCTCAGATTAACTCGGTGCTGATGAACGCCAACATAAAAACCCACTCGAGACACGCAGTACTGGCTGCGCCCCCTAAAGACACGGCAATATGATACCGGATGAAATACTGCATCACTTGCAAAGTCCCTTTCATTCGATTCCTGTTTTTCCGAACAGATGATGGCACACAACGCTAACTGAATGTGACCCATATAGCGTTATGCTGATATCATAATGTGTTGTCAATGGAATCAATCTCTAGACATGGAAGTGGGCTTACTTTGGACGGTCAAGGCAATTCGTAGACGACCTCGGGGACAGCTGAATACGTGCACTTGTATCAATTGCACAAATATCATATTCCTGAGGAAGTACTCTAATTCCCACGTTCTAAGTGTTTATGAGCCGCACTAGTCATACGATGTCTAACGTTTATTTGAATGCAGACTAGCAAGATACTAAAGCATCGTACAGGCGAACTTATATTTTGTGAGAGAATTTTCCTTCGTAAAATAATGCTGTGCCAACTTGCGTCCATGGTTTCAAGCGTCTCCCTCACATCCCCACATTCGCTGCATCAGCGAATACGTTCTATCGAAAAGGCAAAAACCTCATGACGGTGCAATGGGCGTTTTATGGGAACATCGAGAGCAATGACACCAATAACATGCATGAAAATGGGACAGATTGGGCTGAAAATAGAGATGTCAATTAGTCAAGGCAGACTTTAGGCAAAGCCAATGACCCAACGCCTTGCTTGAGTTTAGAGACAGCCATCGTACGGGATTAAGGGGGAAAACCAACGCACCACTAACACTGGCCAAGGTGGTTGGAAAGCACGCAACCTTGAAATTAGGTTAAGATCGCCCTCCAGACTCCTAAGAGTGAGAGGACCTCCAAGTGGACCAATTCAACTGTTCAATTTGGTGAGAGCAGGTTGGTCTCCGTTGTCACCCTGATGAGTTTAAGCTGCGGAGCATGGTTCCTAGTCCATTTGTATCATTAAATACATCCTATATACATTAATCAACAGTAGAAAAAACATTTAAAGTCCACGTTCCCTAGCAAATCATTAATGTCAGTCGATTGCCATCAGATGAATTCTTAGGATCGCTTTTTTCTCATACATAATCTTCCATTTGTTTTTCTCTCTTAATTTCCAGTAGAAATGTTAGCGGTTTTTTACTGTCTATTTGCAAAGGGCGAGTAAGGACCATACAGGATGTCGGAAAAGTGCACCAACGATTTTGCTTCTTTCAGTTTTAATTATTGCTCACTCGCAAGAAGGAGCTGATTACATGTAACCATTTAGACAAATAAGCATGTATTTATAACTCAGGAGAAAGGAGGCACAAATAAAATAGATTTTTTTAAACAAAATGTTACATGTACATGCAACTAAAATTTCTGGGCAATTATTTTTTAATTTCCTAATGCGTTTCTTTACTAGGTATATTTCCAAATAAACAAAAAAATAGTACCAGTACAGTCTGTATTTGGGTCCAAGCTTTTCCAAAAAAATTTCCTTCGCTGATAATATTTCTATACAAATGTTTTGGAAATTGGGGCATTTGTAATCTAGTTTCTCAATAAAGCTATGCCAAAAGCATCACTTTATTGGTAACATTTCTAAACAACTGTTTTTAGATCAAATGCGATAGCACTTCCAGCAAAGAAATGTTGCGGAAAAGCAGGAAAATGCCAAATAATTATTTCTCCACCCTCACCACATTATTAGGCCTTAGACACAATGCTGCTTTGCGAGTAAAAACTATTAGTGACATTAAGACATGATTGAGTGAAGAGTTTTAGATGGTTACTTGGTTGTGTTTGGGACCCACAAGTACAGCATCCCTTTCTGCAAAGAACACTTTAAAGACGCTACGTACTTTATTCTTTTCCAAACAACAGATTTCCGCAAAACATTGCATCTGAAGAGATTAATAAAAAATAATTCAACCATTTACATAATGCAGGTAACTCTGGAATCATGGCGTCAACTACCACAATTCAGAGACCAGTAGAAATCTAAGCGTATTTGCTAAATAATCTATTTCTGAGGTTTATTAAATTTTCATCCAAACTAGGCTGATCAATTTCAAAATAACAATGATAATTAATGTCGAACGTTATGCCAATGGAACCCTTCTCTTGCATATCTTCACATAGATTCCTGCAGCTAGTGGGTATTAAAAAACGAATTGCTTAGCCTACAATAGTGAGGTATGAATTATTATTAACTAATTGCTAAGCATGACATGACAATTCCCCACCGACTCGTACAATTGGGGATTTTCACTTTAACCATGCCATTATTCTTGTGCGCTGTGACATCTTCACAGGCGGTGACGTTTTAAATTACAACAATTAGCGAGAGTTACGCTGCACCTAGAAAATTGCAAATTGAAAATGTCCTGAAAAAGCTCTCAATTTACGACGTAAGAAAGCCAAGAATAAATTTGCAAAAAATGCACAGGCCGCTGTGGGATGCGCAAAAATCACTCCATTGCTTGGGCGCCACCTGGAGGCGAGAGAAATGTTAAGAGAAACGAAGGGAAGGAAACAAACAAGGTGATCACCGTACTCCGTAAACAAATTATGACCACCAGCCAACAAATATTAAACACCGGTGTATGAACTCGCTGTTCGATGGGGTCCGTTCCAACGACAAGCTAAGAAAAACGTACTTGAGCTAAGTTTTTTTTAGGGTGAAAAACAAACATAACGCCCAATATACCCGGCGCTTTGTTATCATGCAAAAGCCACACAGCTGTTCGGTCAGGTATTTTTAAAAAGGCAGTGAGACTGTGTCGCATGCAAGTTTGGGAAGGCGTCCTAAAGTTCCCGAAATACCACCGTCTGAAGCTGAAACGATAGGTGCGCCAAAATCAACAACGACGCGATCGGCACCTTTAAAATCCAATGTAGCTGCGAATGCGCCCTTCGAGGCAATCATATGGCGTGATAAGACGCTGAAGTCGCTCCATGGAAGCGTTCGATTAAAAAAAAACGAAAAAGATTAACGAAAATAGCGCTCACCCCATAAACCAATCCACCGTATCGCGCAGATATTCCGGTAACCTATCCAGCTTGGCCGGTTGATGTACGCCCGTGGCAAACACGCATAAAATCCACCCTAATATCACGAAAATCCACGGATTTTGCAGGCACCGATACGCGACGGAAAAGCAGCAGAGCGGATGTCAGCCATGTGCGTCGGACAACGAACGATTGCTCAATATCCGTTAGGCCGCCAGAGGGCGCTGCGGACGAGCAGCTTCCAGAAGAGGGGGTGGCGCCATCTAGGAGCCAAATGGAGAAACACGCATCTACAGGGTGGCACCTGCAGTGGGAGGAGACTGAGCCCACCGTGGAGGACCCAGTTCGAACCCAACTAGTGCCAACAAATTTTGAAATATTTAGTTGTATTTCACTATGAGTGTTTGTAATTGATCCTGGTGGAGTAATGTGTGTCATTGAATGTAATGTGAATGTATGTTCCATCATAAACCATAATGAAGTCATCTTTTAAAACCCTCCTTTTTCAGCATCAGGAGCAAAGCTATCTGTTATTCGAGAATAAATGATGGCACATTATTGGATGGCCCTTATGTCGTTTTCATTGATTTTTTTCTGAATAAAAATGAATGCAGCGAGGAAACCTACTGATCGTCTGAGCTCGTTGTTCGGTTCCAAAAGCGAGAATATATTTTCCAAGCATCTTGGAGTATTTTTGAAATTTCCAATCGGAATTTTTTTTTGGAGATACCGTATTTACTCGAAAATAAGTCGCCCCTGAATTTGAGTCACATTTCCTATATGTAAGGGTGGAATTTTGGGGAAAATATTCTTACCTGAATCTAAGATGCACTTACATGTAGTCATGTACATGAACGTTTTTAACATTTTATGGATAATATCATATGTGAAGTGAAACAACAGTTTATGGATGAGCCAATAGCATGCCCACCAATTTACATTTTTCGTAAGGGTTTAAGCTTTGGTTTATAATTTAAAAATGCCCCGTTTATTTATATAAAAAATTAAGAAGTTTGATAAAAACCGCTATGCGACTT